>BPTQ01000003.1:188823228-188916784 GCA_019973895.1 Chrysanthemum seticuspe
GCAGTACTTGTACTGATCAACGGGGAACCGTGGGCCGTGTACCTCAATTCAACGAAAGTGATCAAAGACACTTTCGTGCGATTTGTTGCTAACTGTTGTATGCAGGTACGCCCGACGTTTGCAGCTGATCAGAATGAAGCGGTCAATCCATAGCCACATGCTCACTTAATACATTCATCTCAAAAGAAATCATGATTAGTGCATCAAGGACTCTGATATTTTCACTCCATGCTTCTGCTACGCTGCTGCCAATATCATGAATCAACTAAAGCTTCCGCTACTCTGATGAGAAGATATCATGATCCAGAATGTGAGCATGTCGGTCCCAAAGTCACAACACCACAATGGATGTCTCAGAGATTGTTGATAGCTGATGATCTCAAATGATGGCTCAAAATTATCATCACGTGGATCAGTAAAAGACCTCCACTTGGAATAACCAAACATGCTATGTGAAGAATCAATGACTACGAGCTTAGGAGCAAAGGACTACATCAAGAATGCAAGATCAAGTGTTAGATGTAATATCTATTTGTATTCAATGTAATTTTGGTACATGATTGAGGTGACCTCCCTTAGGGGGAGATTGTTAGGAATTAGAAATTCCCGGTATTAAAGAGTCGGTCACCTCAAGTATATGTAATCGTTAGAAAGCTCGTAGTCGTAGTTCTTTTAAGTTAAGTAGTAATTTAGTTAAGTAACACCGTGGAGGACGGACGGGTCTTTACCCACTGTATGCCTGATCCACAGCCCAAAGTGTGGCGAGTTATGTAAGACTATAAATACTCTCTACCTTCCAAGATAGAGAGTTGGAGCTCATAATAATATCTTTCACTTTCTCTCACTAAGTTCCCTAAACCTCTAACTTTCTCTCTCTAGAATTCCATCTTATACGCCACCTTGTGTTATGGTTTGATGTGTATGTGAAAAGTTATATCTTACATTCAGGGAAGGTTTTAGGATGGTTTTCTCAAACCCACTCCAAAAATGTGTCCGGGTCTTCAATTGATCAACGATCGTAGAAAATCACATCCCGGCACCGGCTTTTCAGCACTCTTCTGATTTTGACTCGATTTTGCTCGTTTTCGCTCTGTTTTCAATCCTTTTGTACCTGCAAGACATAAAACACACTTCGAGGATATTTTCGACATATTTTGATCGTATTTGGGTGTTTTTAGTCGTTTTAGTGGTCTTAGGTGGGTAAAAACGATGAGTGAATAAGCACTCATCATTCATCAATATCGTCACTGAACAGAGGAGCAAATAGTCTTTCCATTTGTTGACGTGTAAGCTGGGGGCTTAGTTCAGCTGATGATGGGGTTTGAGGGAAGTTTAAACGGTTGTGACCGGGTTCCAAGCTGTTATACTCAGAAGCCATTTCTGTAAGTTCATCAAAATTAGCATGAATCATTTCCATGACCTGCTTTGTAGGACGATTCCAGATCCGAAAATGCTTAGAATTTTCACAATATCCTATAAAGACTCCAATGTCAGCTTTGGCTTTGAGCTTTCCAAAGTCATCACGATCATTATTTGGGTAGCAAAGGGATCCAAATACATGAAAGTGTTTGAGATTCGGTTTATGGTTGTGGATAAGCTCAAAAGGTGTTTTGTTGTGGCGTTTTGTAATCATTGAACGATTTTGAGTATAGCATGCAGTTGATACAGCTTCTGCCCACAAGTAATCTGGAAGTTTAGCATTGATTAACATTGTTCTTGCAGCTTCCACTAACGTTCGGTTTCGTCTTTCAACAACTCCGTTTTGTTCTGGTGTACGTGCAATAGATGTCTGATGCTCTATTCTCACTTTCTCATAAAATTCTCGAAGAGTTTGGTTAACAAATTCAGTTCCTTTGTCTGTTCTGATTTGGCGAATGGTGTTCCGGAGCTGAACTTGAATTTTCGTGAGAAAGGTGATGATCATCTGTGGAGCTTGATCTTTACTTCGAAGAAAGTAGACCCAAGTCCATTGTGAGTAGTCATCGACAATTACCAAGATGTAGCGTTTGCCATTAATCGTTTGCACGCGCATCGGGCCACACAAATCCATGTGAAGAAGATGAAGCACATGCTTAGAGCTGTGTTCCACCTTTGAGGGAAAATGAGCACGAGTGCTTTTTCCTTGTTCACAAGCTGAACATAGGTGATCTTTAGAATACTGGAATCTCGGGAGACCTTCAACAAGTTTGTGTCGAGCAAGGTTGGTGATGGTTTGAAATTTTAAATGTGATAGACGACGGTGCCATAGCCAGGATTTTGTTGATGTTGCCTTTGAAAGTAGACAGATGGGAGATGAAGCAATCATGTCTTGCATTGAGATTGTGTATAGACTAGAATTGCGAGAGCCAGACATTAGATCGTTTCCTTGTAGATCACGAATGAAACAAGTTTTCTCCCGAAAAGCAACTTCCAAATCTCCATCACAGAATTGACCGACTGAAAAGAGATTGTGACCGAGGCCTTCCACATAATAAACCCTGCTAATTTCAATATTGCCATTGATATAATCTCCGTAGCCCATGATAGCTGCGAAGTGATCATTCCCGAATCTGACAGTGCCAATGAACTTTGCAATAAAGTTTGATAACAGTTTAAGATTGCCTGTCATGTGTCGAGAACATCCGCTATCAACAATCCAAAGGATGATCTGTATCACCTGCATTACACACAGACGACACAGATGGAATAGAGGTAGATGTGGAACCCGATGAGTTAGAGGGTTCCTCAGCAGTTATGGTAGAAATACACACATCAATGATTTTAGGCATCCATTTAAATCCTAGTGTATTATGTATCCATTTCTGCCATCTCCAACTAGTCTTAGCTTTAGTCTTAGTAAATGCACTAGGTGGTACTACATTCTTTGGAGGTGATACTGGAACTACAGGGACATCAATGCGTTTCTTAGAATCTAAGGAGGGCGGTCTACCAAGCACAGACTTAGAATCATTAGTGGGCCTAGAGGTATTCCGATTCTTAGGATTCCGTAAACGAGACAAGATAGCTCTAGCAACACATTTGTCATGACAATCAGAAAGCATACTTTTACGACAAATAACACAAGAAGCATCAAACTGAATATCAAAAGTACTTAAAGGTTTAGCATTCGTTACAACACTTTTTCCATTACATTTGTCAGACGCAATATCTAAAGTATGTGCAACGTGAGTCTTATTCAAAGTCCTATGGTGTTCTTCTACTTCAGCATTCCTTATTATTCTTTTCTTAGGTCGCAACTTCCTATTCTTCCTTGTATTGCTTCTAGGCTGTGAAGTGCGGACGTTTGGAAAAGAAGCAACTAGTCCTGTTGTAGTAGAGGGAAGCACATTAGTAACTTGTGTTTTGTCAGTAGGCAATCTGGGTGCACGTTTGCTAAGTGTTACAGGTGCAATTTTCTTAATGATGCTAGGCTGAACATGTTCATACTTTCCTAACATTTCCCTTAACTTAGTGATAGTGTGCACCAAATCTTGATTTTCAGAACGAAGATTTCCAGCAAAATTCATGACTTCTTTAGTGTGTGCAAGATAATGATCAAGTTCGTTTGATGCTTCATCACGAGTCTGTTTGAGTAAATCAAATATGACACCATATTCCTGTTTAACTTTTGAAAGTTCTTGTTCATATTTTGAGATTTGACATTTCAAAGACACGTTTTGATCATCCAGTTGCTCAATTTTAGAATCAAATGGTTTTGATTTCAACTGGTGGATTTTGTTTTGCAAAGCAAGTTCACGATTTTGACAATCTTTTTGACACCATTGAAGACGACGTTTTGAATTTGAAAGTTCGTTTAACAGTCGTTCATTTTCAGTTTTTAAAGACTCGATCTGAAGCACATTATCAGTATTCTCAACAATTACAACAGAATCAACAGTATCAGCAGAGATATAATCAGATGCATATGGTAAAGAATGCAATAACACAGCATTATAGACATCAGCACAGATAACATCTTCCAAGAGTCGATCAACATCTTTTCGTAACATTTTCTTTTTACGTTTGGTGTTAGAAATAGATGTTTCTGTTTTCTCGAAAACGACTTTCATCAATCCAAGTTCCTTATGAAAGTCCCGTTCCCAATACAATGCACAGTTTTTCAAATTTTTAACATTGGGTAAAAGTCTTTTCTGAAAAATGTCTCTTTGTTCTCGCGCCAAAGGCGATTGAAAATGTTCAACTTTTATTTCAGAATGAAATTCAATCTCATGTTCTAAAATTTTGAGGTCAGGCATGAAAAGGTCAAAATATCTAAGAATTTGATGATTTTCAGGTTTTGAATTTACTTCACTGATGGAAGGTAAAGAACCATAAATTTGTGCATAATTTGGTTTGGGATTAACATTAGAAGACTCAGACGTTTTTGTGATAATCCTTGGTGTGTTAGAAGAATCATTTGGTGGGACGAAAGTGACCGCTTGTGAATAAGTAAAGGGTTTGTTGTAAACAACTTTTTCTAATTTTGATCGACTCTCGTCTTCTGCATCTAATTCCTCTTGATGATGATATTCAACAACACTCATAACAGAATCATCAATTTTGTATTTTGCATGGAAACTTCAGGATTTGGTTTAAATGCTTTGGTTGAAAGCTTAGGTTTGTAATAAGCAAGAGTCGGTCCATATCCATCTGGATTGGGTTTTAAAGTAAACTTTTGAATAGCTGTGACTGACTCACCATGTTTGTAAACAACATTTTGAAACTCTTTAAGTTTGTTTTGCAAGCCGATAATTTCGTCAAGATGGTCATCTATTCGTTTCGTTGAATGCTTTTTGTATTCAGAGAACTGTTTTTGACAATTTAACAACTCAGCCTTAGCTTTTTTATTTTCCAAGGTGAGAGCATTAATTTGCTTTTTATGTTCATGTTTCAGTTGTTCTATTTCAGACAACAAAGCATTCTTCGAAGCGGCTAGATCACGCATTTATCGTTCTAAATATTGTTCGTTTTGATGAGATTTTGCAAAGGCGGCTTCAAAACCTTTTTCACGGTTTTCTTGAGTTTTGAAAAAATTGAGTTGCATTTTTAAGCATTCGAGATCCTTGGTTAACAGTGCATTTTTACTTTTTAATTGCTGATTTAAATCACGACATTTTTCCATTCGGGATTGTTGGTCTTTAAGTAACAGATCAACATCTGGACTAGGCAAAGGTTCAGCGTGTTCAACGTGAGACACAACATGATCATTATGCAGATCCTCAAGTATAACTACGGAGTCAATTTGAGTATCAAGGGAAACCATAAGGTCATCTTGATCATCAAATGTAACTACGGGGTCTAGTTGAAAATCGTCAGAATGAGATGTGGACGACTCATTTTGAACATTCTGAGCCTTGCCGGATTCAGATGTTGGTGGAGATATTAGATCAGAGATAAATATGGTTTGTTCGGGTACCTGAGACAAGCCATCAGTGTCATACAATGGGCCTGTATCACTCATGTGTAGAGCTTGCATTTGTGCCATCAACATCACTGCTGCATTAGCTTGCAAGTATTCCATGTCATCATCAGAGTCTGCATCTGCCATAAAGCTTTGTTCCTTGTTGTTAAGAGTTCCACCAGCTTTATCCTTAAGAGCCAAGAGCAAAGCCTCTTTGAAATAAGCACTGCCTCTTGTCCTCGGCTTAGGACATGCATTAGCCAGATGACCCTTTTCATTGCAGTTATAACAACGAAGACCATTAACCCCATTCTGAGCATTCCCCTGTTCAACCACTTGAGCTCTCTGTTGTTGTGGAGCACCCTGGTTATTCCTTCCAATAGCATTAAACCCTTGACCACCTCCTATCTGACGGCCATAACCACGGTTCTGAACTTCAACACGTCCATTGTTCACAACAGCTTGATTCCTTGTGTTGGATGAGGAACTAATGCGATTGTTGGATTTGTTTGTATACCGACCGAAGGCTTTAGCAATCATAACAAATCCTTGTTGTAGTTCATCGAAAGCAGCAGAGTCCTCATTAGCTTCACTGTAAAGTGCTTGAGCATTGTTGTTGTTGTATGGAACCAATTGAGTTTGTTGAGGTTGTTGCTGGGACTGATCATATGGTGTGATGGTTGCAGTTGGTTGAGGAGCTGGTTGTTGAGCTGTTTGAGGAGGAAGATTAGTTTAAGCCCACAAAGCAAGTTGTTGGTTATCAGGAATTGACTGTGAAGTTGGGAGTCCACGGATAGTCCTTTCTTTGTCAACTTCTTTTTGGTGAGGCTTCAAATAGTCGTACAACAATCCGTATGTAGCATGATGAAGGTTCTTAGCTTGACGGAGAAAAATGACATACTTCTCCCATTCCGGACCAAGACTACTTAGGAACTTAGTGTTGACAGCAATTCGAGGCATGATGATGTTGTGTTTGTCCAAATCATTAATGATGTCTGAAAAGCGATGATGATAGGACTCTAATGTCTCTCCTGGTTCAATCATGAAGTGTTCATAAGCCAAGTAGATTTTGGATTCCATGTCTTCCTGATTGAGTGTTGTGCCTTCCATTAGAAGATGAATATGTTCCCACATTGCTTAACTGTCTTTTGAGCATCAACACTTCGAAGGATCGGATTGGGTAGTCCCAAAAGAATGTATTGCATTGCTAGTTCATCGGCTTCAAAGTGTAGAAGTTCATCACCAGTGAGGTCGGAGATAGTTGCAATGTTGACGACAGCATCTCTTGGTGGATTGGCATCTGGATCTGCGAGTGTGATAACAGTAGGTATCTGAAATGGACCTTCCATAATTACCTTCTTTAAAAACTTTCCATGTGGCTTCTTTAGATCACAAAACCTAAAGAACCTTATCACCCATTGATCATAATTTCCGGGAGTGAGCATTGGAGGTCTATCAAGTGAGCCAGCTTCATGAATTGATTGTTGGCTACTTAAGGCTTCACACATCTTGCCAAACCATGTCGGTTCCTTCATAGTATTCCTAGATGGATGTTGATTGTAGAAGTTTGTGTAAGGTTGTACTTGAAGACTAGGTGGTGGTTGAACCATTTGTGGTGGTAGAATTGCTCCAAGTTGTGGAGTATGTTGTTGATTAAATTGTTGTTGATAAATTTGTTGTTGATGATTAAATTGTTGATGTTGTGGACTTAGTTGTTGTTGTTGTTGTTGTTGATGATAAGTGTAGGGAAAATAGTTAGAGTATGGTGGTTGTGACATGTTGAAAACTTGTGTTGTTAAATGGATCTTTGTAGTCGAATGAACCGTTGTTGATGAAGAGTCCTTAGGCGTAGAAATCACAGAAAAGCCAAGTACCACTTATGCGTAAAAACACCAAAGTTACGTGTAACAGCAATAGTTACGCGTAGGATTAGATTACGCGTAAGTAAGGAGAAAACACTAAAGTTATGCGTAAACAAGAAGTTAGGCGTAGGATTAACTTATGCGTAAGACAAAGCTTAGGCGTAAGATAAATCTTATGCGTAAAAAATTCTACGCGTAAGCTTATGCTTATGCGTAATTTTTGGGTTTTGCCCAAATGATCTTTTACACTATCACAGTGCAAAAGATATCCAAAGTCGAAGTGTTTTCAAGCTTATCCAAGCAAGAAAATCACTGAGTAAGCCACGAAACTGAAGATCAAACCAAGGAACAGTTAAGCATAAGTTTAGGGTTTTACTTACGCGTAGAAACAAGCCAAAAATGATTTCTGCCAAGTGATGTTTCCAAACCAGATTTTTGTGATGAGAAAGCTTCAATATCACCAAAATAACACAAAAGTGTGAAACTTGATGATCCAAAGCTTAAAGAACAGTTATGCGTAGAACTAGTACCACGTATAAAACCAAGACAAAAACAAAGATCTACGCGTAAAGTTTGAAACTTTTTGCCAAAAACAGATATTTTAACACCTTAAAACATTGAAAGTACAAGAATCTTGGATTAAAAAATGTAAAAAATCAGTTTTTAAGCGTGAGAAAGATGGAGCCTGTTTTACGCGTATGACCAAAACAAAAAAAACTTCAAAAACAAATATGTTCACCCAACTATTTGGCGAATGATACCACTGTTAAGTCACCATATATGTAACACAAGCATCAATGTGTAGAAATAGAGAAGAGAAGAAGATCGGATGAATACAAACACACACACACGTTATGCGTATGAAACGATTATGCTTAGGTGAAATATGAAAGTGAACAACCAACCCTCAAGTGAGGGTTATTACAAGGTATTTATAGGAGAGGGATCTAGGGCAACATTCCTAGTCCCTTCCTTTCTCTTATGGACTTGGGCCTAGGCTTATGGGCCTTCTACATAAGCCTAAGCTAATAACAAACATAAAGGCCATATTAAGCTAACTATTACATGTGAATTACTAACACTTGAATTAAGGTTTAGGAGTGATTCCAACACCATGTGGCTCTCTCTCATTCCACCTCAATCCCACTCACCACTCTTGTCCCCCCCATATACCCCAAGTCACCTCACACATATCCATTCACATGCAAAACTCACATATCTCTTGGTTTCTCTCCTCTCTTGCCGTCCAACATCAACACACACACACTCATGGACACTTTGATTTGTACTTCAAAATACACTAAGAAGATGGAGCTTAAGTTGGTACCTACATGATCCTAGGGTTGTTTTATTGATTTCAAGGGTGAAATAAGAGCTACACAAGGAAGTTAGGGCTGAAGTAAAAGGGTTTATTGCAAGGGTAAGAAGGTTGGTAAAGTTTGGGTTAAGAGGTTGAAGAAGGGTTGAAGACTTGGAAGGGTTTAGGCTTGATTGTTCTTGTGACTATTCAACCTAACTCTTGTAAGAAGTTGTTTAAATTTCTTGTCATTCAATATGGTTGTAATAATATTTATGATTATTTGATGTAATTTGATATAAGTAGTACATGTAATAAGGCTTGCATGATGTTGTACATAAAATTGATGGGTAAAAACTAGTGTAGAAACTCATTAAGACAGCTAGTAAGAAACTAGTGAATTATCATGAGTTTTAACATAAAAATTATAAACTTTGGACTTAATTAAGTTTAAAAAGTTGTTAGAGGAAGTAAACACTTGAATTTGAGCTTTTGAATCACTTGAAATGGACTTATAGATTAAAAGTTATGGTTAAAAGAAGATGGCTAGATGAAAACTTGATATTATGTCAAAAAGTCTTCTGAAACGATTTTAAAACGCGATTTAAACCCTTTTCTGGTCCGAATCAGCAAAAGTGTAAAGCACGAAAGTTGCTCGGAATGAAATTTTCTTCAAAAACTCAGGTGCACATAAGCTGAAAGTGAACGAAAAGTCTTAAAAACAGCAAAAACTACACGGGCCTGTTGTTGACAAAAAAAACAGCCATGGTTAAGGAAACTTACTTGTAATTTTGATTCTTTGAGACCAAAACAAAGCCAAGGTTAAGCCAAAGCTTATGTCTTAAGCTATTGTTAACTTGAATATAACCACTAGATATGACTAAAATTGTTATTTCAAAGTTGTTAAATTGTAACTAAGCCACACGACTAGTTTGGGTATGTTGACCTGAAAATTGTTCCAAAAACTTGTTTATTAAATGAAGTTTTACTAAATTTTGACAAAATGACTATATGCCACATAAACTATATAAAAACCATTTTCACAAGTTTTAACTTCTAAAATCATGAACATATTAGTCTAAAATATACTTTTGAAACCTTTACACAACATCATAATATGACACGCCAAAATCATTTTTATCACAACACTTACACATAACAAATACTTCACGACACAACTTATACTATCACGTCACCGCTCAAATAGTCTTTGACGAAAGACGACGTATGTTTTGTACTACATTTGTCTCGTCAAATACTTACTTATAAATGATAAATACTACAATAGTAGGGAATTTCATTATCATAAAGAGGCCTCTTCGGGGTGTCGTATCGACGAGTTGTGGATTTACGATTTAAAGTGTCCTGGCTCCTCGTGCGATTACTACATGACCTCTTGTTTTTGATAGCCCGAACGGTGGACGAGGTTATTTATAAAAAAATGCTATGAGCCAAATCAACACTTAAGCGATACCTTAGCTTAATATCCATGTACAACATCATAAGCCAACAAGTTACATATACTTGTACACTTATATTGAAAATTATACTAAAACAAGATTATTATACTTTCGTAGGTAATCACTAAAGATCGCTGTCTCGACATACACTGTTGTTGCTATAAACTACTACTGATAACTACGGTGAGTTCATGGCCCCAACTTTTGTTTAACTGTTTTATAAACTACTTGGGGGAGATACATGCTAAATGTTTTATTATGGACAATTGCTTGAAAACTGAATGCCTTGACTGTATTATTGCATACCACTAAGTTGTTTATGCCAAAAGTCCCCTAAATCATGGACCACTAATCACTGGGAGTGAGCGCAAATATAGTGGATAGGCCTATCGGGATTGACGAATCCCGTTTGTGTTAGCCGGATCGGTAACCAAACGCACTTTATTTGAATTACCTAGGTATATGGCAAATACCTACTCGGGGCATGTTACTTATATCTATATATATCGTCCGGTGATATATATACAACAGTCAGTCGTGAGTTCCATGAGCTTAGAGCAATAATAACTTTCAAGAAGATAATTGTACACATTGCAATTATACTAAAAACTATTGTCGACTACTGTTTACAAAACTATGAATTCACTCAACCATTGTGTTGACTTTTTGGCATGTTTTATCTCAGGTCCGTAAGATATGTATGGCACGGGAATGAAGGCACACGGAATAGGCATTTTGAAGACTATGCATATTATCATTCGAAAAACTTTTGAACTTATTATGTACATTATGGGACCTCTACTCTGATATTATGAATAAATTCGAATGATAATGTATTTTAAAACGTCTCATTTAGAGTCGTTTTCTGTAATATGTACTTTGTGTTGATAAGTAATATCCTCGATTAGCTTCCGCTGCTATTTAAAACTGAGGGTGTTACACTATGTATTCAGCCTCTGTAGAGGATATATAAGTACTCATTTGTTTCTTTGAAGACCAGCTCACAAGCTTATCACCCAAAACCTGAGCACCTCCAGACGTACTTCGGAGTGTATCTTGACATCCTGCATGGTCAGCATCTGCATAGGCTGTTAGTGACATACCGGTGTCCTTCGGGTACCAAAGTCCTATGTTGATGGTTCCTTGGAGATACCGAAAGACCCGTTTAACCGCTTCAAGGTGCTTTTTAGTAGGCTTAGCTTGGTATCTAGCACACATGCATACATCGAACAGAATATCTGGTCTACTGGCAGTAAGGTACATCAGGGATCCAATCATACTACGATATTTCGTTTGATCTACCATGATCCCTGAGTGGTCCTCATCCAGTTTGGTACGTTCTACCATGGGAATGTCAACGGTGTCGCAAGTATCAAATCCAAATTTCTTTAAAATTTCATTAGCATATTTAGATTGATTGATAAAAATGCCTCCGGGACTTTGTGAAATTTGTAATCCTCAGAAAAATTACATTTGTCCCATCATAGACATTTAAAATTTGGAACTCATCTCATTAGAAAAACGGTCACATTCATTGGGGTCAGTCAAGGCAAAAATAATATCATCAACATAGATTTGAACATGAATTAAATGTTTTCCTGACTTTCTGGTGAACAATGTCGGATCAACTGCTCCTTTGCTGAATCCAGTAGATAGAAGAAGCATTGATAGCGTATCATACCATGCCCTTGGAGCTTGCTTCAAACCGTAAAGAGCCTTTTTCAAGCGATAGACATGAGTAGGATGCTCTAGATTCACAAAACCTTCCAGTTGACTGACGTATACGACTTCTTTAAGATCTCCATTAAGAAAAGCCGTTTTACATCCATCTGATAGACAACCATGTTCTTACTTGCAGCATTAGCCATGAAGATTCTGATTGCCTCGATACGTGCAACTGGAGCAAATGATTCTTCAAAGTCAATACCCTCCTCTTGACGATATCCTTTTGCAACCAATCGAGCCTTGTTCTTTAACACATCACCATGCTCATCAAGTTTTACTTTGAAGATCCACTTTAGAGCAATGATCATAGCACAGTCAGGAGCAGGTACTAATTTCCATACATCTAGTCGATCAAACTCATGAATTTCTTCTTGCATGGCATTGAACCAGCTGTCTTCATTCATGGCAGTTTTAACGTCTTTTGGTTCGATCTTAGAGAGTACGGAGTTGAAGAAGCACCATAAGGCATCAGTTGCAAGTTGTTTACGAGTGGATACTGGATGAGAAAGGTTTCCAATGATGTTCTCCAATTGATGATCATGTGTCCATTTTCTGAGGTGTTCATGTGGTTGTTGTTGAGGAACTGAAGTAGCAGAGTCGATTTCTCCTGATGAAGATGGTTCTGATGATGATTCAGGAGCAAATATGTTTTCAAATGGAGCATCTTCGGGAGTAGCAAAGGGGTTATCTCCATCATAGGTGCCAGAAACAATTCCATGATGTACACTCGATGATTGAGGATTTGTTGATGAGACAGAGTGATCAGCAGCAGGCGCTTCTTGACTTAATGACATAGAAACTGAAGGGTTAACTTCATTGACAGGGATAGGAGCAGCCTCTGTTGATGGATTTGACAGATCATTAGCAATTGGCTCATAGTGTTCATCAAACATTGGATCAAACAATTTCTTTAAATCATCTTCTGAAGGAGGTACATAAGGAGTTGCTGGTGAGAGATTATGTACAAGAGAAGAACTAATGGGACTACTTGATGAAGGTTTTGATGCGGGTCCAGAACTGGTTTGTCCTGGAGCCATTTGACCGGTCAGCTCATCGAACGTAACGTGAATTGTTTCCATGATATTTCGGGTTCTTTTGTTGTAGATTCGGTATCCTTTTCTGCTTGGTGCATATCCTACAAATACTCCAATGTCTGCTTTAGCTTTAAGTTTGCCTATGTCTTGACCTTCATTGGTTGGATAACACAATGCACCAAACACACGAAGGAATGAAAGATTAGATTTTCGATTGTGGACAAGTTCATATGGAGTTTTTCCATGAGAAGTGTGAATTAGGGATCGATTTTGAGTGTAGCATGCAGTGGCAATGGCTTCAGCCCAGAGAAACATTGAAACCTTTGAGTAAATCAGCATTGTTCTTGCGGCTTCCACAAGAGTTTGATTTCGTCTTTCAACTACACCGTTCTGTTGAAGAGTTCGTGGAACACTTCTTTGATGACTGATTCCAACACTTTCATAAAACTCACTAAGTTCTTTATTAACAAACTCAGTTCCATTGTCTGTTCGGATAATTCTGACAGTTTTGTTAAGTCGAACCTGCAGCTGTTTGATAAGTTTAATGATGATATCTGGAGTTTCATCCTTTGTCCTTAAGAACTTAACCCAAGTAAATCGAGAGTAATCATCAACCACAACTAACACATATTTCTTCCTGAAAATATTTTGCACTCTCATGGGTCCACATAAATCCATGTGAATGGTATAAAGAACTTCCATAACTGAGTTTGTAGGTTTGGGTTTGTGGGCATACTTCTTGCTTTTTCCCAATTGGCATGCTGAACAAAGATGATCCTTTTCATACTTTAGTCTAGGTAAGCCTATTACTAAGTCCTTTCTGGAAAGATCATTTATGGTGCCAAAGTTCAAGTGATTGAGAAGACGATGCCATAACCATGACTTTGTTTTTGAAGCTTTTGACAACAAGCAAATTGGAGAAGACTTCATCATATCTTCGATAGAGATGGTGTATAGGTTTGAACCACGTGTTCCTCTTAAAAGTTCTGCACCATCAAGTTCTCTAACGAAACAAGTGTTTTTCTGAAAGCCACTTCAAGATCAGAATCACAGAATTGACCGACAGAGAATAAGTTATGACCAAGACCTTCAACGTAATATACCCTGGAGATTACACTATCACCAACAACATAGTCTCCATAACCCATAATTGCACCGAAATGATCATTCCCGAATCTAACAGTCCCGATGAATTTACTCACGAAGTTCATGAGCCGCGACCGGTCTCCAGTCATATGCTTGGAACAGCCTGAGTCCAGGTACCACAGAAAGATTTGAACGATCTGCAGTTGAACACAGACAAGAATGGATAACTGGATAATTGGGATCCCCATGCAAGAATGGGTTCCATTTGGTTAGTAACAATAATTGGAACACCCACATCGGAAGTAGAAACAATGGAATCATCAGGGATGGATGCAGTGCTAGTGTATGCATTAGACCTATTCAAAGTATGTTCACTTCTTAAAGGAATAGTTCTACCAGTAGGCATCCATTTCCTAATGGGCATTGATCTAGATAATTTAGGGCAAATCTCATTAAGATTGAATTTGCGGCCAGTAGGTATCCACTGAAAACCTATGTTACTAAATTTCCTTTCTATGGGTTTCCAATGTTTTCTAACCTTCTTCCGCTATTGCCTTTTAGCCTTCTTAGCATGATTTTTGGCATAAGCAATCTTAACAGGGCATTTAACAGCATTAATCAAATCATTCACACCACATTTATGATTAGTAACAGAAACCAAGCAATCATCATTACATGTTTTGCCAAAAGTATTAGAATTCGAATTAATTACAATACGCTTATAGCTAATACTAGAATCAACACGATTTGTTTTATTCAACTCAAACTTAATGTTCCTAGGGTGGTCTTCTACTTTCTTCCATTGCACATTCTTAGCTTGCGAGGTCCTATCTTGCTTTGTATTGCCAGGAGGCTTTGACCCGCTTGCTTTAATGTCACTGATTACTCCTGTAGAGGGAATGGGAACATTAGTTGGTATTGCTACTTTTTGCTTTTCAGGTTTAGAAGTGCTGGGATCTGAACTACTTGAAGGCACATTGAAGCTTACATGCTTAACTTTAGGCACTGAGTGAGGCATATCAAGATTGGCAGTCTTAAAGTCAGTCATAGAACAAGGCACAACTATTTTATCCTTCTTACCAATGGGTTTAGGGCAAGTTGCTCTTAAGCATTCTAACAGTTCTTGAGATCGTTTGGCCTGAATGCAAGCAAATCTAATTTCTCTATCAAGTGGCTTATTTATGAAATCCTCTTCTACAATCTCACGGAGACATTCTAGACTATCCGTAAGGTGAGCGAAATAGTTATGAAACACAAGTTCATTATTCCTAAGATGAAGAGGAATGTATTTAACAGTCACAGTATATTTGGAGTCTGCAGATGACTTTGATGAAACATTCTCATTGAAGATAAGTGGCATTTTCCCTTTTACCTGACTCCTCAGATTCTCAATTTCCTTTTGTAAAGACGTTATTTTTTCGTTGTTCTTGTCACGAGTGAATTTCATTGAATCATATAACTCTTTAAAGTGTCGTTTAACTTTTTCATTTTCTTCTAGAAAACTCTCATTTTCCTTTTGTAAAGCATTAACCAAGTTTTGAAGATGAAAAGTTTGAGAACACTGAGAATCTAAAGGAGGAGGCATTTGGGAGCCAGTCACATTGTTCTTTTCACCCTTTAATTGTGAAATTTGGGTTTTCAACTTTCTAATCGTGTTACAGTGAGCTTGAATCTGTTCGTCACGTTTGTTTATTTCAAAAAGTGCATCAAACTCTGGAACATTTGAGGATGTCTTGACGTTTGAGGTTTTGACATTTTCTTTGAGATGTTGATATTTTAGTTGCAAATCAAAATGTTCAACTTCTAGCTTAGAAAAATGTTTTACCAAATTATCGTGATCATCCTGATCAATTTTCTCATTTAGTTCTGAGTTTTTGTTTTCAAGCTCAATGACACGATCATGGGAAAGTTTCAAGGCAACAGTTAATTCATGAAATTGAAAAGCAGTAATAGAATGCTTAGTAACAGTATAAAACACATCTTGAGCCACACAACTTAACACTAAGTTCTCATTTAAGATATGCAGATTCTTCCTTTCAATTTCATTATATTTGAGTTCCCGTTCATAATCATTTACCTCAACTATCATTGCATCAAATTTCTTTTCCATTTCTTTGATATCTGAGTTAATCCCTTTTTGAAGACTCTCAAATTGACCTTTTAATTGTTTAAAGAAAGGCATGACCTCAGTTAAATAACATTCTTTAGTTTGCTCAAAACCCCTTTCCCCTTCAGTTATCCCAGTGGGTGTGATCCTTTTCTTACACGTTTTCTCAAAATCCACAAATAGTTGATAAACAACATACATGCTAATTAAGGTCTTGCTATTAGTGAAAATAGTTCTCGGAACTAAGTGCATTGGTGTATTAGGAGGGTACATAGTAGCTGCAGGCACTTTCCTAAGGGGAGGGTTTGTTTCAACAAGTTCACTTGCTTTTTGCTTATCCATATCTTTCTTCCAAAAAATTTGTTCAGGGGTTAATTGAGTTTGAGGTTTAAACCTGTTCAGGGAAATCCAATTTTCTTTAGTGTAATCATGGGGTTTGAACGTTATGTTTTGCTTTTTACACTCAGGATCTTTTAGCATCTTATCCATTTTCTCCCTATTGACTTCTTCAAAATGCATATCTTCCTCAGTGCACTTAGCGCAACTAGGTTTCTGCCTAGGCTTAAGGATTTCATTACCATCGTATAATACTTTCTGAGCTTCTCTAGCTACTTTACCATATTCAGGATTGGGTTCCTTAACTAGAGGAATGCTATGCTTATCGCTGAGAAATCTATGCTTAGTGATCATGTGAGCAGTCTGAATGGTATTCCCTTGTACGTACAACTTATTTTCAAGCTTCTTTTTCAAAGTTTTTAGATTAGAAAAGTCATTCAAAAGTTTTGATTCCTTAGCATTAAATTCTTGTTTAAGCACTTTAACATTATCTTGAAGCTCTTGCTTTTGCTTAACAGTTTTAGAAAGCTTCTCATGTAAGGAGTTTAACTCTTGTTTTAACACTTCTTCTCTAAAATTACTTTTTCTAATAATTGTACTCATTTGGTCATCCATTTCCTGCTCACGGGTAGTTAACTCGAACTTAGCACGTTGTTCATAAATAGCAACTTGTTCTTTATAGGCATTCAGCTCAGAGATAACATAATCTTCAAGGGAACATGCAGTGTATTCATCAAAGACATAGTCATCATTGACTGCAGAAGATGCATCACTTGGTACAATTTCACTTTCACTTTGCATCACATATTGATCATATGAGACAATATTACTATTATCCACATTATCAATATCTGATTCATAAGTTTCATGAGATTATACTTCATTATGAATCTTTTGCTCATCAACTTCATCGTATAGTTTTAATACCTCTGAGATGATTAATTCTTTGGATGGACCAGCCTGTTGTGGTGACGAGACCTTTGGAGAGACCATTGGTGAAATGCTAGCCATGAAGATTGTCTGGGCAGTAGGTTCATCATCGACATCAGAGTCAAATGCATCACAGTCAGCAACTTGAAAGGCATTTTGATGATTGTGACCTATTTCCTGAATTGGCTGCTCATCAACATCAGCATCATAGGTTTTGGCATTTCCCTCAGCAAGAAACAACAACTCTTCTTCAACCAAAGCTGCTCCATTATCCTGAGCTTGCACAAGCAACATCTTGTCTCTGGAGTATTCTGCATTCTGTGGATGTTTTGGAGTTGTACAGTTCCTTGCAATATGTCCCTCACTACCACAGTTGTAGCATTTGATTTGCTTTGCTTGTCCTTGATTTGCATTCCTTCCACGATTCTGATTTGCCACATACCCTCCACCCACTCCACCTCTTCCCTGTTCATACTGCCTTCCTTGAACAGGTTGCACCATAACCTTTCCATCTCTGACAGTAGCTTGATTGTGTGGATTGGATGCTGTTCTGAGGTTATTGTTGGTGTGTGGAGTGGAATTCATATTTTGACTCACCATGAAAGATAGTTGATTGATGAAGTTTTCCATGAGAGTGTTTGAGTCTGGAGGCTTATATGTTGGATCAGGAATGAGCTTGTAATTACCATTACCCGTGGGTATGACTTGAGAGGCTTTGGTGGTAATTCCAACATTGGTGTAAAAGGCTGTTGAATCATTTGACGAACTTGTTTCTCCCTGTTTAGATTTGAACTGTTCAAGAATCATTCGTTCAAACATAGCATGTCTCTCATTCTGAAGAAGGAAGGCATACAGTTGCTCATAGTTGGTGTTCTTTAATCCTTTGGTTAGCTTCACAGAGGTGACAAATTTGTGCCATTCGGGATTCATGTTGTTCACAAACTTTGAGTTCAGCTGAATATTTGGCATGGTCATCTTGAAATTCCTCATGTCATTCACAAGCTTGTGGAATCTCACGTAATATTCATAGACACTTTCTTCTGGTTTCATCTTAAAGTGCTCAAATTCATCATACAGTTGTGATTCTCTATCTTCCTTAGTTAATTCAGAACCTGAGAGAAGCATCTTGACATTATCCCAAACTGCCTTGGCTTCAGTGTTGTGATTGATCAACTTGTAGATGTCTTTTGGAAGACCCTGATATCAGCATCATATCTCTTTTTCTCCTTATCACTGAGCTCATCATACGTCTTTGGTCTGTCCAATCCTAAGATCATTGTTCCATCCGCAGCAGTTTCAAGTATGTCCCTTGTAGTCTCAATCTGATAAGGTCCTTCATCAATTGATTTGAGAATGTTGACCCCATTTTCCTTTCCCAAACAGTACAACCTAATTCGTTGAGCCCATGAGTCATAATCAGTTCTGTCAAGCATATGTGGACGAGTATCTGATCCGGCTGCTTGAACGTCCTCAGCTACAGTCGAAGCGATAGTAGGAACGTTGTTAGACATGATTCCAGATTCTACGGGATTTTACTATTCTTTGATTAAACCGGGAAATAGATTCTTTCACGGGATTTTACTAAACCAACAGAACAACCGTAAAAATGTAGCACGAAGAAATAACAAGTATCAATAGACAAGTAGCTAAACAGTCAACTCGCTTTGGTATCAACTCGCTAAACAATCAACTCGCTTAAGGGACAAGTCGCTTAAAGAAACAACTCGCTTAAAACCCAAGTCGCATAAAGAGTCAACTCGCTAAATAGCCAAGTCGCATACAGAGACAACTCACTTAACAACCAAGTCGCATAAAGAGTCAACTCGCTAAATAGCAAAGTCGCATAAACCAACTCGCTGCCAATACAACTCGCTTAATAGCCAAGTTGCTTTAGAACTCAAGTCGCTTGAAGAATCAAATCGCTTAACAGCCAAGTCGCATAAACCAACTCGCTTCCAATAACAAAGTAACTCGCTTCCAAATAACAAAGTAACTCGCTTCGAAGAAACGTTTTACCGTGGCTCAACTCGCATAGTACAATATTCAAAAAAAACCACTTTAACAATAAAAAACAGCCCAACTATGATGATTCAAGCCTTTCAATTCAAAACCTAAGCACATATAATGATCCTAAACACAAAAGTACTATCAAAATTCAAACTTTAACACTAGAAATTGACCAAATGATTCAAACTCTTCTAAACACTTATAACCCCAAAAACCTTATGAAATCTACCAAAACAAAGAGCATGAAAGATGAGTGATCAAACCATGGCTCTTGATACCAATTGTAAGATATAGGATTTCATAAACACATTAAACCACAATCATAATAGGGGCGTATACAAGTTTTAGAGAGAGAAAGTTAGAGAGAGAAAGGGAAGAGAGTTGGGAACTATGTGAAACAAAAAAAAATGGTATTGAAGCTCCAACCCTCTACCTTGGGAGGTAGAGGGTATTTATAGTATTCTTACAAGACTCGCCACCTACGGGCTGTGGATCAGGCATACAGAGTGTGGAAAACTAGAAGGGGGGTTGAATAGTTTTGCCAATTAAAACTTCCTTTTAAACTATTTAGATCGATTTATGTCAATCTATTTGAACATGTGTGTTGGATGTTGATAAACAAGCATATAAAAGTATGTAATGAAAAGATAAGAGTAAGAAGCACAAAACCACAACGCGAGTATTTATAGTGGTTCGGCTACAAGGACACCTTCCTTGCCCTACTCCACTCCCCGAGTCACCTACTCGAGAGTTCGTAAACACTACACCAATCTCCTTATGGCGGAGAAGCCTTCACAACGTCGCCTACACTTTTTTCGGTGCTAGGCTAACCACCGGGTTCTTTCACTCTAAGGTGAACCACACCTACACAACGTCGCCTACCCATTATAAGGTACTAGGCTAAGTACCTAGTTCTTTCACACCAAGGTGAACCACACCTACACAATGTCGCCTACCCTTTATAAGGTACTAGGCTAAGCACCTAGTTCCATTGCAATGGAGGAACTACTACCCAACACTACACCAACGACTAATCCAAAAGGAGATCCACTCCTTTTTACAACATCATCAAGGATATCAATATCCTTGGATCTAGTACTAGTTTATCTTGTACATCAAAACACACCATATCGAATGTACATCTAAGGCACCTTTCACTAATTCCTTTAACTAGATCTTCAAGACACCCTTCACTTATGTCTTGTGTCTTGACTTCTAAGCACCCTTCAATAATGCTTCTAGTCTTGACTTCTAAGCACCTACCACAAGTGCTAATGATGTGGACAATAGATACACTTCACTAATATCTTCATCTTGACACTTGAGACACCTTTCAAAAATGTCTTCAACACTTCTTAAGAAAAGATAAACAATCATCAACAAGAAGACTTCAGTAGCCTTGATGATGAGGAAGCATGGCAACTCATGGACTTGAGCTTGCTCGGCTTCAAAGGTGGTGATCTCGCCTTTAAGAGGAACCTAGAAGATTACACAAAAACAAAACTACAAACATAGATCTCTTGGATCTGAGGTTAGAGAGTTTTCAACTCTAGGGGAAAGTATGTTAGAAAGGGGTGAGAAACAATGAGGAAATGGCTCACTATTTATAGAGGAAAAATTCTACTGTTCCCCGGATCCTACGGATCCCTTCCACAAGGGATCCATCTAGCGTAAAGCTAGGGATCCGTGGGACGCTCCCCTTTACCCATGGGTATTTTGGTTATGGGTCATGGGTTGATCCATGGGTCTTTAGCTAGATACAATGTATCTCTTGAGTGCAATGCACCTAGTCACATGGGTATGGGTCAAAACCATGGGTTATGGATATTATCCATATATGATATCAGCATGATGTCATGTAATGGGTTATGGGTCAAGCTCCATGGGTCATGGGCTTTGGGTTGTACCCAACTACATTCAATGTATTTTCCCAATGGGTTATGATACTTATGTTTCTACCCATTTATATTACCCAATATACTACATACTAGTTATGTGTATATTTTACTCAAATATGTAAACACTAGTTGTTGTACATATGTAATATTAAATCATAAAGTCACTTATACTTGTTTTAGTGTTTTATGTGAAAATGTGAATATGTTAGAAACTATTAGTTCAAACCATTTACGTATTTTATTTGTTTCGTTAAAATGATTTTACATTTGTTATCGACAAAACATTAGAAGATCGTAAAATATAAATAAACGTTTTTACGGCTTATTTGTATTAACAATCTCCCCATTTTTGTTGATGACAAAACATAAAATTATTTTAAGGAAAAGCTAAAATTCGTAAAAGTTTGAATTTGTAGTTTTTACTTTCTTCTCCCCCTTTTTGTCGAAACAAAAAGAGCTTCGAAAGGAAACTAACACATTGTTTTAGGAAAAACATGTGAAGAGAAAAAAATAAAAAGAAATAGAGAGCAAGTAACGGGAAAGGGTCTCGTCTTTACTCCCCCTTGACGAGTCCATTCCTATGTAAGGGCGTCAAGAAAGTAATACTAAGCTAGTTTGTTTGCAACTAAATTTGCAAAAGATTTCGTCTAAGTGACGAATGTGCTCCCCCTTGATGATTGCAATTTTGCAAATAATCCTAATATTGCAAGTGATTTGCATTGTATTGCTTTGACAGAAAGCTCCCCTAGCTTTAGGATGTCAAAGTCTTCATGCGTAAATTGAATAACTTCAAAACAAAGATTAGAAAACAAGTATAATGCACAATTTCCTGCATATGTGATCCAAGTTAGTAGAAAAATAGTTTTATGTCTCACGGATCCCACGGTTCCCTCCTAGTAGGGATCCGTCTAGGCAATTCTGAGGGATCCGTATAGCTGAAGATTAATATCAGCAATGGTGATATAACAAGTAATGTTATCACAAAGGTGAGATATGAATACAACGTAATCATATACTCAGAAATATAACAAGTAGCATGTAATTTCAGTTAATAAGACTATAGTTATGATATACATGACTCTAAAAACACAAAAATAAAAAAAAATAAAAAAATACATGACTAGGAATTTCTAGACCAACTATCTCTTGATGTTAGGACACCACTAAAATCTTCTAGCTCAAGTTTTGTTTAGGTTTAATCTCGTCGAAACGTTCGAGGAGATGATAGAACATGAAACGTTGGTCTTCTCATACTTCATATATCAAACTTTCAACATGTTGACAATGATAGCAATCTTTTTCATGGCTAGGTAGTGGTGGTGGAAGAAATGAAATGGCTTGATGCGACGGATCAAGTGAAGCGGCTTATGGAGCTTCAAACGATGGAGGGATTGGTGGAGGCGCATTTGAGAATGGCTCGACCAAGAATGATGGTGGTGGTAGAGAAGTGTCAACTTCCATATGGTCTGGTGGTTGACTTTGATGATTTCTCATAATCCAAATGGGATTATATGATGGAAACAGCGAAAAGGAAGCCGGAGCTAGTGTTGACTCAACACCTTGATTTTGTACCATTATTCCTCCTAATGAGGAGAATGTTGTCGGCGGAGGCGGATGAGACGGCCTAGGAGGCAAATCCTCTAAATTGTAGAGATGTGGTGATGATAGTGGAGATGTAAAAGGAATAGCTCTAGGAACCAATGGTGATGGTTTAGTGGAGATTATATTGTTTGGCCTAGGAGGTATGGTGGTGTTTGGCATAGGTAGTTTTGTGGGTACTATCCTTCTAGGGATTGGTTTGATTGGTTGAGGAGCAATCCTTGCATTTGTTGGCTTGACCAGAGATGATTCGGTTGAAGATATTTCTTGTACAACACGAGCAATTTTCATGGGTGGTTCTTTGGTGGATAAGTTACTACTTGGAGTTTTCCTCATGATGAGATGATTTCAAGAAGTTTGTAAGGGTTTCTTAAGTGCTGAAAATTAGGATGAAGGTGATGACTATGGAAGTCCTAACAATGTGGTTTATAAAGCAAGAGATTTGGCAAGTGCATTTAAACCTTAAGCCACTAAAATTCTTTGGAATGTGATGATTAACATGCACAAGAATCAACTCCAGAGTTTGTACTGATCTAGGAACTCATTTAAGATGAGATGGAGTATTTGAGTTAGAGGGATGAGCTTGAAATTATTGATTCAGCTAGAGTTGACATAAACTGTCATCCGGATCCCACGGTTCCCTTCTCAGAGGGATACGTCTAGGTTAATCCTAGGGATCCGGCTCTCAGCAGCTATGAAAGAGTGGAAATGATGTTTCTAAGATATAAGATCTATATCACCTTGAGTGTTTCAGTCCTCCTAAGTGTTTTAAATGAAGGGGTGCTTAAGTACTTGAAGGTAATGAGTGATGTAGCTAATGATTGCCTTTTATGGAAGGAATTTGAACTTTCATGAGTACCAATGAATGAACAAGGATGACACTAAAGATTTTGAGAGTGTCAAGTGAAGCTAAATGATCCTAGAGATCAGATAGTGACTTAGATAAATCCTTTGGAAACTATCCTAGAGGCTTAAGATGGAAAAGCTAGGATTTGATCAATTTTGACCAATTTTGTCGTAAGGATGATTATGATCGATTTTGCTATAAAAGGTTTCCAATGTTTAGATATGAGGGATCATTGTGAAAAGTGATGTGTGAGCTTAAGAGCGGAAGAGTAATGGATTAAAATGAAATGATAGATCTACAAGCATCTTTGGGTGTGATCTAGGTGAGTTTATGTGTGAGTGGGAAGAATCTACTTAACTTGATAAGGACTTAATTTGCCTTAAGACACTATGTTTAGCTTAGTGTGAGGTGTTCTAAGGATATTTTTGAAATACAATGCTTGCAATTGCATTTTCTGTTTGCCGGATCCCACGGTTCCCTAGATGTAGGGATCCGTCTAGCACAAACTTTGGGATCCGTCCATCTGCTCAGCAGAACCTTTACTAAAGGTATGAAATGATCTTGACAATTCATTATATTCCAAGGTTAGTTTAAAGGGGTTCTAACACTAAGATATCAAATGTAAGATGTTTTATTTCACGAAGGAAATAGGATTACATTGATAAAGCACGAGTACAAGAGGATTGATCCTATTTGAAATACTACTAGGTTCCTTGAGTGTTTTCACAAGGAGGATCATCATGTTGTTGATGAGTGTTGGTGGAATCAAGAATGAAGAAAGTCTTCATGAGAGATATGTTTAGCGGTTCCATCATCTTGTTCACAAGTACGTACAACGGACTTTGAAATTGAGGATGAAAGTACATAACGTTATGATAGAGGCGTGTCAAGAACATTCCATAAGGGATGAGTATTCTTGGAGCCTTGAAGATTTACAATTCGCCTTGCGAAGAAGTAGGTGAGATTGTATAGTTGTTGTGTTAGCAAACAATACAATATGTGAGCACAACAAGCGGGAAGGATTTCTCGATTTCCCCTAAGACTCCAAATATTTTCACGTAGGATGAGTGCAAGGGGCTTGTACTCTTCTCGGATGTCTCGTGTGAAGATAATGTTTGGATCGGAGTAATATGGTCGAGGTTTGCATATTATGCGATGTAAATCTTTCGGGGAGGGTATGTGAGAACAATATGGACTATTTTCTTCACGGAAGTTGAAGAGAGAATCAAGTGACCAATCTTCGGTGAAGGCACATTGTCCATGATATGGAATTTGGAGAATGTGAGCAAAATGCCCAAGGGTTAAAGTAAACTTTTGGTTTTTGATATAAAACCAAAGAGATAGAGAGCGATCCTCGTTACGGATGAGTTCAACTTGACGGAAGAATTCCATTATGAACCTTGGACATATCTTCTCGTTGATTTCAAGAAGACATTCTAGTCCTATGGCTCGGAAGGAGGTATTGATACCTTCTTCGAATTGTAGAGAGGTGTCTACAATACGTCCTTCGTGGAAATGACGGTTTTCGAGGTTATTGAACCCACGGACATGAATGCCAGGTGTGTTGGGTTCAAGGGAGATGTTCGGAGAGTAGAAGCTAGTGAGTGAAAAATCAAACTCATATTCATGCGTCATAGTTGAACCTATAGAAATGAAGAGTTAATAGAAAGTGATGTTTGTGTTCAACCTATGATTATCTAATGTTTTTACTAGATTTTTATTAACAATGGTTTTTAACAACAATGACACTTAACTCACTTATGGTTTTGACATTCTAGTGGAATATTTCTTTTAGAGAAAAAGTGGTTTTTATTTTGCATGAAAACTGTTTTCCAGTAGGACGGATCCCACGGTTCCTTTACAAAAGGGATCCGGCTAGTATATCTTCCGGGATCCGTAGATCTGTAGTTACAGAGACAGATTTTACAAAAACATAGGTTTTACAATTTTATTCCCAAGATATGTGTTTTAGCCTACATTTTCTTTTAGCATGCATACATGACTTCTAATGTATCACGAAAGAGTACGAAACATATGAAACAAAAGAAATGACAAACACATTATGATAATAATAACCTAGATAAACTAGACTTTAATAATATTTCATTTCAATGCTTAGAATGATACAAAGGATTGGGTATATAACCCCAATGTAGATTAACAACACAAAGTAAATGTCTCCGTATGTGAACTTCATCATAGGGAACACAAGTGCGATGAGTGTTAAGGCGATGAGCACGAGGGCGATGTAAACCATGTTGAAGATGATCCTTCTTGGTTTCGGTTGAGACGAAATGGAGAGGAAGATGAAGTTTTGAATGAAAGAAATTTTTGAAATTGGAAGATTTGAAAAAGTGGGGATAGAGTGATTGACAGTGGGAGTATTTATGGGAAAGGAGGAATTTTTGATGTTTGTGTTTTTGTTTTATTATTAGAAAGATTTATTTTTTAAAATAAAATACAAGTTTTATAAACCACGACTATAGACGAAAGAGTGACACGTATGTGAGCCAAAGGCTTCCTAATGAAGCTTCATGTAATACATGTATATGCACAAAATATAATCATATAAATACCTAAATAGGCATACTTAATTATCAAGGAAAATAAAAAGAAAGTCATACCTCTAGCGCACTTAGGAATGTCTTTACAAATGACACAACAAATGTCACTTAGACGATTCTCGCTCCTTTGCGTTTAAGATACCTTCTTAAGGAAGGTATTCTTGTTACCAAGTGATTCCTATAGCTTGGTGGGTATGAGCTTTGACTAATCAACATGACAAAGAAGATTAGTGCAACTAAATGAAAAAGAGAATAAGAAAAATGTTGTTATCAAATCAACATCCAAGCATATAGTTTTAAAAGACATGGTGTTTGTTTTTATGAAAAACCTTCTTTGTAGTTTTCAATTAACCATGGATCGTATCAAGTTTTTAAAGTACAATATACTTCAAGAAACTTGGTAACGAAGCTCTGATGCCAATTGTGGAAAACTAGAAGGGGGGGTTGAATAGTTTTGCCAATTAAAACTTCATTTTAAACTATTTAGATCGACTTATGTCAATCTATTTGAACGTGTGTGTTGGATGTTGATAAACAAGCATATAAAATTATGTAATGAAAAGATAAGAGTAAGAAGCACAAAACCACAACGCGAGTATTTATAGTGGTTCGGCTACAAGGACACCTTCCTTGCCCTACTCCACTCCCTGAGTTACCTACTCGAGAGTTCGTAAACACTACACCAATCTCCTTATGGCGGAGAAGCCTTCACAACGTCGCCTACCCTTTTTCCGGTGCTAGGCTAACCACCGGGTTCTTTCACTCCAAGGTGAACCACACCTACACAACGTCGCCTACCCTTTATAAGGTACTAGGCTAAGTACCTAGTTCTTTCACACCAAGGTGAACCACACCTACACAACGTCGCCTACCCTTTATAAGGTACTAGGCTAAGTACCTAGTTCTTTCACACCAAGGTGAACCACACACCTACACAACGTCGCCTACCCTTTATTAGGTACTAGGCTAAGCACCTAGTTCCATTGCAATGGAGGAACTACTACCAAACACTACACCAACGACTAATCCCAAAGGAGATCCACTCCTTTTTACAACATCATCAAGGATATCAATATCCTTGGATCTAGTAATAGTCTATCTTGTACATCGAAACACACCATATCGAATGTACATCTAAGGCACCTTTCACTAATGCCTTTAACTAGATCTTCAAGACACCCTTCACTTATGTCTTGTGTCTTGACTTCTAAGCACCCTTCAATAATGCTTCTTGTCTTGACTTCTAAGCACCTACCACAAGTGCTAATGATGTGGACAATAGATACCCTTCACTAATATCTTCGTCTTGACACTTGAGACACCCTTCACAAATGTCTTCAACACTTCTTAAGAAAAGATAAACAATCATCAACAAGAAGACTTCAGTAGTCTTGATGATGAGTAAGCATGGCAACTCATGGACTTGAGCTTGCTCGGCTTCAAAGGTGGTGATCTCGCCTTTAAGAGGAACCTAGAAGATCACACAAAAATAAAACTACAAACATAGATCTCTTGGATATGAGGTTAGAGAGTTTTCAACTCTAGGGGAAAGTATGTTAGAAAGGGGTGAGAAACAATGAGGAAATGGCTCACTATTTATAGAGGAAAAATTCTACTGTTCCCCGGATCCCTTCCATAAGGGATCCGTCTAGCGTAAAGCTAGGGATCCGTGGGACGCTCCCCTTTACCCATGGGTATTTTGGTTATGGGCCATGGGTTGATCCATGGGTCTTTAGCTAGATACAAAGTATCTCTTGAGTGCAATGCACCTAGTCACATGGGTATAGGTCAAAACCATGGGTTATGGATATTATCCATATATGATATAAGCATGATGTCATGTAATGGGTTATGGGTCAAGCTCCATGGGTCATGGGCTTTGGGTTGTACCCAACTACATTCAATGTATTTGCCCAATGGGTTATGATACTTAAGTTTCTACCCATTTATATTACCCAATATACTACATACTAGTTATGTGTATATTTTACTCAAATATGTAAACACTAGTTGTTGTACATATGCAATATTAAATCATAAAATCACTTACACTTGTTTTAGTGTTTTATGTGAAAATGTGAATATGTTAGAAACTATTAGTTCAAACCATTTACGTATTTTATTTGTTTCGTTAAAATGATTTTACATTTGTTATCGACAAAACATTAGAAGATCGTAAAATATAAATAAACGTTTTTACGGCTTATTTGTATTAACACAGTGGGTAAAGACCCGTCCGTCCTCAACGGTGTTACTTAACTAAATACTAACTAATATTAAATGACTACGACTACGAGCTTTCTAACGATTACATATACTTGAGGTGACCGAAAATTTAATGACTGAATTTTCTAATTCCTAACATCATCAAACCCAATGAGAATAATCACAAGACAACAACCACTGGCCTGGGGCTCATTGGTCAAAAGCATTGGTGCGAAATGATTAAAACCGCTGATGGGGATTCTTGGGCTTCGTGTAATCCTTACGATGACAACTGTAATGGAGGAAGTAATACCAAAAGAGTAGGAGCCGACGAATTTCTTTGGAATTCAACAACCGACCATAAACGAACCGAGGTACAATGGTCAGAGAGATTAAGATTTAATGATTGGGTAAAAATAAAATATGGAAAAGTGGATACGTCCACTAAAAACAAAATTTGGAAGGACTGCATGAATGAAGATAATCATGAGACTCTTCACGATACTTGTAACTCAACAGGTGATAACCATACAGACACGAGAGAACATTGCAATTACAGGATTGTGGAAAAAATTGAAACTAAAGACTACTGCATTAAAGAAACCATTGACAAAGAGCCATGGTACAAGGTAAGTATGACTGGCCTTGAAGATGAGGAGTATGCGCAAAGCAGATGCAAGCTACTTGGGATCCAATATAGAAAACCACCACCTATTGTCACCGAAAGATTCATATTCACTAGGTATCACTTGGGACCGGACGAAAAATTTTGCAAGGTTCGGAAAGTGGGAATCAAAGAATACGACCGCACAGCTCCCAATGTCACATAGATCCGGAATAATTTGATGAAAGACATTGAAGAGGTCGGGGAAGTCCAAAGGCCCCCTTAGAAGCCCCGCGGCTATGAGTCTAGCTTAAAGACTCATAAATAAAGAAAAGTGCTCTTTTCGGAGACAACCTGAATTATCCCTTTCTTTTGTTTTATTTCCATTTCTGTAGGGTTTTGTGTTTTCTAACAATTTTTGCAAGAAACGAGGAAGTAATTACTGCTACAGTTTGCTGATCTGACCAAAGTTACGGCGTAACTCATATATGTTATTACGCCGTAACCAACCTTTCAGCAGCAGAATTCTTGACGCATTAATCATTACGGCATAATACCATCTCCGTGGTTACGCCGTAACCACTCGCTTTGCAGCTTATGTCAGGTTTTGCCAGTTACGGCGTAACTCCCTCATAAGAGTTACGACGTAACCTTCCTCTGCTTTAATTCTTTCATTTTAAAACGCAATAACCTTGTATTAGTATTTTAAATGAACTTTGTGGGTGTGTTCCCTGTAAACCCTCACGAGAGTTCACTCGTCCACTTGGGACACCAAGTGGTTTAAAAGGCTTGTTGCATATGCTAAATGCAACCGTGATTCCTACAAAAGTGAGTTAGGTTTGTTTTTCATTTCTCATTTTTTTTTCTTTTTAGAATTATGCTTGTCGGTAGTGTGATTTCAGGGATTGAAGTTTGCTCATGATGCTTATACGAAGGCACGTCTCTTTTTCGTGGGCCTTCTTTCTTTTTGGAGCAAATTTCAGGGAAGTTCTCGCTCTAATTCTACTTTTCTCTTCACCTTTATTTAATGCTTAGTACAAAATGGAATTTGTACAATTCAAGTGGGGGACGGGAGTAGAATTATCTCTTGAACATTATTTTGCCCTCATTTTTCTAGTTTATTTTGAAAAATTATGCCATTTTGAAAATTTTGACATGTTTTTCTTAACCTAACTAGATTAGACCTTAGCCGAGCACATACAACCCTTGATATTATATGGTGAGATTAGCCTTATCCGTTTCCAATATTTTACCCCAAATCTACCAAATTATGAGTGTGCCAGTAGCTTGTAAACTTTAGAACTTGGCCTTTGCAACATTTCGAGACCATAGACGAGGTATGTTGAGTTAGCTCGATGTATTTGGACTTTTCAGTTTTAGAAGGCAATATTATAGGATTATCTCCCAAACAGCCTACCATTGTGTGTCTATCGATTAGTCACCTCGACTTCTCGACCCCCATGTAAAACCCTTTTGTTGCACTCACCTTTAGTGCCAGATACCCTAGATACACCCATCTGAGCCATTCCTTTCATTTTGTTAACCCGATATATTGTTTCGATACACCTATACACCTTAGCCTACCCTGTAGTCTTTATTTGTGATTGGAAAGTCATCATTTGCCTAAGTTCAAGGTTCGAGTGGAAAGGTTCAGAAATCACGCTTTCATCGACAACATTCCTGAAGATCATTGAAGACCCCCGAATTCCCATTGTTCATCTCAAGTGGGGGGATATTATGTTGAAGTTATTATAGTTATGAAGAAAAAAAAGTGATTCGAAGAAAAAAAAGTGATTCGAAAAAGAAAAAAAAAATTGTTATGATTTAGATATTGTAAAGTGCGATGTTATAAGCACTATATTATGAGCTTTATAGATTTAGTATCGAGGAGGCCACCTCGGTCACATTTGAAGATTGAAGTTGGAGAAAAGATAGTGTGCCCATCACGACGTCCTCTAATGACACATCTACCTTATATTTCATGATCCGGTTTCTTGACTTCAAAGCTTGAACTTTGGGCGGACGGTAAGTGGTGATGACTTGGTTATAGATTTAGACTACCTGCTTGTTTTTTATTTTACACCATTTATATATCCCATGTCTTATCCTACCCTTTAGTCATGAAGCGTGTCTAGGTGATGCAGCGAGCAATCTTTGGTGTCTTGGCCATGGATTTGGTCATGTATCATTGATTTTGTCCACTTCGCCGTGACATGTTAGTAATGACGAGTCACCCCTTAACCTTTGTCGTGTCTACCCATATTGCCTTCGAGAATTGTTTAGCCCTTAACTCTAGTGGTGGAGATTTGTGTAACCGCCAAGGTTATGATAGAATACATGCTATGACTGTGCGATTGAGTGATCACCCCGAAATTGACACTTAGAATAGTTGAGAGTTGAGTGTTTTGTTCCCCTTTCGTGAGGTGTTCGGCTTTGTTTTATTCTAGCATAAGAGATTTATAAACTTATATTTTCCAGGTTTTGGGAGATATCTTTTTAGGAATCTTTCTAATAAGGTCTACTTGAGGGCAAGTAGAGTTCAAGTAGGGGGATATTTGATAACATCAAATAATCCTGATTATTAAGTGTCAATTTCCCCCGATAATGCTTGTAATTTATATCATTTATATGGATTTACGCTTGTTTTCCATTGTTTTCCACTTTCAGGTGAATTACGAGCATTGGAGCTAAAGAGACGCGGAATTGGAGAATTATCTAAAGAATTATCATAGTATGCTGATTTTGAAGAAGTTACGGCGTAACTCATCTCTCACATTACGCCGTAACTATTGCGTGACTCAGAATACCAACTTATCAGAAGGTTACGGCGTAACTCTTCACAAAGGCTACGACGTAACTGTATTAGGTCAAATGAGGTTCCACGCCGCTGATACTTACGCCGTAACTATTACCTCAACTACGGCGTAACCAAGTTTATTGAAGACTACGGCATAACCACTTATAAGGTTACGCCGTAACTAACAGATCTAGTGCAAATTACGAAGGAATTGAAGGTTACGGCGTAACTCTTGTTATGGTTACGCCGTAACCCAGATCTGGCCTATAAATACCCCACGAATTCCAGCATTTCTAATCATCCTATTCCACACACCACAACCAGAGAACGTGGGAAAAAGCTCAAGACAGGTCTAAAGGAGCATACGGAGCTGTCTCTAAGGGAGAAATCACTCCCCTACGATAAGCGTTAGCATTTTATATTTTCTTTACTTTCAATTCATGTATTTCGTACGTTTGAATATTGAATTGGTTTGTATGATTAATATGAGCGACTAAGCACCTCTTGGTGCTGGCCTAGTTATGATTCCTTAATTGTTTTGTTTGCGTTTACTTTACTTCCGTACAATTATTTATAAGTGTATGCATGCATAGTTTATTGGTAGCCACCCTTGGTTCGGTAGTTTTGAATGGCGGTAGAGGCCAATTGCCTATGAGATATGACCAACTGACCCTAGGTGAGCGGACTGAGACGGGAAGGGTAAGATATGACCAACTGACGACCCTTTCTACTTGTGCAATTTGACCAACTGATCACCTATCGTTTGTATGAACTTAAGAATTAGGGGGTGAGTGTCTAAGTTTCTAACGGCCGGGCACTCACTATTATAAATCTAGCATGTAGCGGTACTTAATGACTTGGCTTAGGGGACCAAGAACAACAGGACTTTTGAGGGGACACTTGACTTCTCCTGTGGTGGCATCTTTGCTGATAGGTTAGAGCGAATTGACCAAATGTTGTTCTCTCGACTTTGACCCCACCTGAAGTAATTGGAAGTAAGTAGACGTAGACATTACTAGCTAGGAGGATTAACTAGGTTAGCACCACTCTTCTCTATTGATTTTCTCTTTACCATTTATCTGCTTTTATTTTGCTTTAGTAGTTTAATTAATTAAATCCCTATCGAAACCTTTATTAATCTGTGACACCTAGACTTAGTAATTATCCAACACACATAGCTCTTGGGACGACCTCGGCTTTACCGATTACTACACTACACACAACCGGGTACACTGCCCGTTAGTGCATTAGGGTAGACCATAGGTATAACGAGACTTTATAAATATTAAAACCTGATCAGTAAAACCTGCATCACTTATCTCTCAGTTTTTTGGTTTTTTCTTGTTCTCAAAATAAGTAGCCTCATAAGTTAACAATATAACTCAAAACTTGTATTCTTACTACGTTGTTATTACACTTAACACTTTTGTTTTAAATTCATTTATACAAGTCAAGCTTTCATCTGAATCATGTTTATTTTTTTTCATTAAAATATTTTGAATACATTTATATAAGCCAAGCTTTCATAAAAATGATAAAGAAACAAAATTGTTTATAAAAAAACAAGTGTTTGTCATCAAAGAATACAAAATTGTGTGTTATGTTCATCAGTTTTTTCATTGATACGTGTTCATTAATATTGCTCATCAAAACGTACTTGTTAATACTAAAAGTTTATCAATACAACTCGTGGCGTTTGTAAGGTTTTTGGCCATTATGAGACCCCATGTCCCAAACGTGTTCCTGTTGATCTTAAACATCAAGCACAAAAGAATGAAAGGAAGGCGTTTCGTGGTATTGAGGTGGAAAAAGGGGCTAAATTTAGCCCTTCTAAACATAAGAAGCAGGTGTATCAGCCTGTGTCGAAGAAGCCGGATGCTACAAAGGAAAAGAGTATTGAAATGGCTAGTACAAGTGGGACGAATATTGCTACTTCAAATCCGTTTGATGCTCTTAATATGGTTGATACTGATGAGGCTGATATTTCTAGTGTTACTGTTGACTTGACAAAAGATGGTAGCTTTGCTAAGGGTGGAAATGGTAGCATTAGTACTACTCCTATTGTTGAAAAAATTGAGGAGCTTGAAAAGCTAATTATTGAGAGGAAAGTTACTCTTGTGGATGATGATGGTAAACCTCTTAAAAAGGTTGATTTGAAAGAAAAGGCGCATGATACGGCTACTAAGCTTAGTTCGTCTTCCTCTCCATATTCTATGGTGGGTAACCCATTCTCTAAAGTGGGGGATGTGATTGTTTCTGACAGCGATGATGAGGAGGTGCTTGAGCCGGATAATCCTATGGCTAAATTTCTCGCATCAACAGGCGGCGGTCATGAGCTTGAAGATTATTATGATGATTATGCGGATCAGGTCTATGATTTACCAGGGCAATTGGATGCTTTTTCTGACATGTATGATATCAAGCTCCAAGGTCGTGGTAGTAAGCAATCTAGGCATTAGGTTATGTTTGGTTTTGTGTCAAATGTAATCTAGTGAGTAGTGGTTGTTTTAGTGTTTTAAGGATAAGAAATGTCTTGTTATGTTAGCTTTACCGCCTATGTAACGGGCTGAGATATGAGACTTAACTCATATCCTTTGTACTTAAATGTTTTTTGGAGTAATATATTTACCGGAGAAACCCTTTACCAAAAAAAAAAAAAAAGAAAAAAAAAAAAAGTTTATCAATACAAAATGTTTATTAGTTGAAAATGTTTATCCGTAGAAAATGTTCATGAATACTCCGGTTATTTATCAATACTCCATTCAAGATAAACAAAAAGAAACACATGTCTACATATGACCTTTTAAATCTACACTACATATAAAATAAAAATGGTAAATGTTGAAAAGTTGAATGTTGAAAATAGCCAAATGTGAAAGAAAAATGCATGAACAAAATATAATGAAAGGGTGGATCACAATATCGCATATCGTTAATTATCTACTGCTAGAAACCGCTGCAGCTAGACTCGAGTACTCGCCTATTTTCCAAGAAAGAATAAATTTTTATTTGATCATTCTACTTGTCAAAATGGGTATGATCCATAAACTAGTATATCATGTAATTAAGGTTAAAAATATATACTTTCCGTGTTTTATTTAAAAGAGAGTATAAAACTATAAACTATAAACTATCTTAGTCCATCTCTTTTATTCATAAAAACAAAAATCTATACACCTCACCTTTTTTCCCTTTTTCTTTTTAGTCACGACTAGTCACCACCGTAGTCAAACCCTAACAAGAACCACCATGAGACCACCAAAGAACACATTGACCGTGATCTCATCATGGGTACGTCGTCAACCGCCAAAAGTCAAAGGCTTTCTTGCCGTAGTGGCTGGTATGACGGCGTTAGTGTTGCTGCGTGCTATTGTTCATGATCATGATAATCTTTTTAAAGCTGCTGAAGCTGTTCATTCTATTGGTTTGGCTGTTCTTATTTATAAGTTTTCTAAAGAGAAAACTTGTGCTGGTCAGTGCTTTAATTTCCCTTTTTTATTTGTTGATCTAGTCAATTGTTTGATGGATTGATGTAATTGAGTTTATTTTTGTAGAGTACTTTATTATGTTTTGTAGTTTTTGAATTGGGTGTAATTTTGGTTATGAGAAAAGTAAGTTAATTTATGATTATTGGCATACTTATTGGTCGAGATTCGGATATTAGGATGTTTGTGCTAGCGATTATTTGTCGTACATGGTGTTATGCGTCGTATGCTTACATCCCTGTAATTTCACACACCCGTACGGTCTTCCTGGAAGCAGTCTCGTCTCCTTACGCTTTTGTTTTCCTGGGTATGATTTGTCTACTACATTCTACCTGGTATTGTTGTTGTTGCGATTGCGATTTTTTGGGGTTATTTTGCGAAAGAATTAATCTTTGTCTTTATTCTTGTGTTAAGTTAAGTCAATTTGGTTAATTAAGGCTAACTAGTCTTCGTAGTGATGTTAGAAAGATAGAAACTTAGATTTAATGCAAGTGCTACATATAGCAAAATCGTGCTATGCTAATGCTTGTCTGAATGGAAGAAATAGTGCTTCTTTTATTTTTGGATTTAATGTGAAAAAGCTTCTTTTTTGCGGGTTCGTTAGTTGGAGAGGAAAACCATGTTATCTACAAAACAAAGAAAATGGAAATCACGTTTAAATTGATCTTTTTGCAAAAAAAATCTCCACAAGCTTGACTCAAGTATAAGTTGTAATGCTGTCATCTGGCTAGTTGAGGGAAAAGTGAAGTTTTAGACTTTTAACTATAAAGATCGGTTTATTACTAGTTATGACTTGTGTCACTAGGTAAAGGGGTTATTCCTATCTTTATACAGCATGGGTTATCTAAAACGAGTGATTTTTTTTGGCTATTGGGGAGAAGGTTTGACATAGACACATGGGCCAAAGCTTTAACCCTTTTTTCCTGACAAATCTTATTATTGTATTGGTATTTATTAGAGAAGCCTTAACACTAGACAGCATGCCAGTACCTACTACATTCGACAAGATTATGACACTTGACACTACAATGCAACACTTCTAATGAATTCCGAGTTTTGAGATGATTGGGACTTGCATACTGATATGATAACTTTGCCATATCGAGTTGGTGCTATCTGTTCTATACATGGCTTCTTTAATTTGTACCCTCGTGAACTTGTTGGGTGCCTATTAGGATTCAGATCTTCTTTTCAACTTTTGGTCATTAGATAGAGGAGTAATCTTTGTGATGATGGTTGTTGTCAAATTGTTATTCATTTCAATTAAAAATATCAATGAGGCTGAATTAATGAGTTTGTCTGCAACTCTGCAATATTTATTCATGCTGCTTATGCGTTCTGTTATGTTCCCACATCGGCCAAGTATGGAATTGGTTGGTGGTTTATAGTCTAGGTGTCCCCTCCTCCTTTGAGCTAGCTTTTTGGAGTGAGTTCTACACCTAGCTTGTGGCTTGATGCAACATAGTATGGGATGGGTTTGTATCACGTTCTTTCCATTCTCTTGGTGTCTCTTGGTTAAGCTCTTACCCCCAACTAGTTTGGACTATAGGCTTGTTGTTGTTAAGGTGGCCGTTCGTCTGTTTTTTTGGTTGGTTTTATGATTTTATTCTTTTTTTTTAGTAATTAGAATAAGGGTTAATATACAAAAAAGTTACTAAACTTTCAAAAAAATTTGTCCTAAGTCACTAATGTTTATCTTCTGTCATCTAGGTTACTATACTTCACGGGTTTTTCACATATGTTACTAAACCTTTTTATATGTGTCACCATAGTCACTACATGGAAGGGCAACCGGTTGTGGCACATATGTTACTAAACCTATACAAACAAGTCACTAAACTTTGCGAAAAAATTGTACTAAGTCACTAACGTTTCATTTCTGTCATCTAAGGTACTCAACTACACGAGTTTCGTCCGTTTTCATCCCCTTTTTACGGTTTTCGTACGTTTTTCTTACATTTTCGTCCAATTTTCGTCCGTTTTTTTACGGTTTCGTCCGTTTTCATCCCCTTTTTACGTTTTTATTCGTTTTCAACCGCTTTTATACGTTTTTATCCGTTTTTCTTACGTTTTTGCCTATTTTCTTATGTTTTCTTACCGTTTCATCCGTTTTTTATGTTTTCATACGATTTTGTCCCTTTTTTTTACGTTTTATACGTTTTCTTCTGTTTTTATATATTTTTGTCCGTTTTTATATGGTTTTGTACATTCTTTATACGTTTTTATTCGTTTTCATACGTTTTTATTCGTTTTCATCCGTTTTATACATTTTCATACGTTTTTATCCGTTTTTATACGTTTTCGTCCGTTTTTGTCCATTTTTTACGTCCGTTTTTATACGTTTTTATGTTTTCATCCGTTTTTATACGTTTTTGTCCGTTTTTATATCGTTGTGTACATTTTTTATATGTTTTTATTCGTTTTCATATGTTTTTATTCGTTTTCATACGTTTTTATACGTTTTCGTCTGTTTTTTTACGTTTTCGTCAATTTTTCTTATGTTTTTGCCCGTTTTTCTATGTTTCATTCGTTTTCGTCCCTTTTTATGTTTGAAAACATAAGAAAATAGGCGAAAACGTAAGAAAATTGGACGAAAACGTAAGAAAAACGGACGAAAACGTATAAAAACGGATAAAAACGTATGAAAATGTATAAAACGGATGAAAACGAATAAAAACTTATAAAATTTGTATAAAACGTATAAAAACGTATAAGAATGGACTAAAACGTATAAAAACGTGAAGTTTAGTACCTTAGATGACAGGAATGAAACATTAGTGACTTAGGACAAATTTTTCGCAAAGTTTAGTACCTTAGATGACAAGTGCCACAACTCGGTGTGTATACACGTCAGCAGGGCAACCGGTAACAACAGGTTGTCTCACTATTGGTATCCAAGATAACCGGTTACGTGAAGTATAGCAACCTAGATGACAGAAGATAAACATTAGTGACTTAGGACAAATTTTTTTGAAAGTTTAGTAACTTTTTTGTATATTAACCCTTAGAATAATGTCACTGCCGAACAGTTTAGTGGATGCCCAACGAGTTGATGAGAAACTTATGATATACAATTATTAATAAAAAATCTCAATAAGCTATATGCTAAGTCGATATTTGCATTTATTTGAAATGCCTTGTTTAGCGAATTACTTTTTTCACTTTATGGATCCAGTGTGAGGATAAATGAAGGTGTGATTAATTTTAACTGTGCTTTTTCTCTATGGTAGATGTAAAAGTGTAGTACTAGTTCAAAATTCACAGAGCTAATTCAGTGTAACAATCATTGCAGGCATATCGCTGAAATCCCAAGAACTAACAGCTATGTTTTTGGCTGTTAGACTGTACTGTAGTTTTGTCATGGAATATGATATACACACACTGTTAGACTTGTGTACATTGGCTGCAACGTTGTGGGTTATCTATATGATTCGTTTTAAACTTAAGTCAAGCTACATGGAGGACAAAGATAACTTTGCTACATACTATGTGGTAAGTCTTGTAGCCTTACATATACAAAAATCTGGTGTTAATTTTCATAAATATCGGGATATATCAGTGGCAATGAAATCAGGTTTCTGTTTTGAAATCTTACTTATATTACAACTTTGTTGCAATTGTAGGCGGTCCCTTGTGCCATATTAGCTTTATTCATTCATCCAACAACACCACATTACCTCGTCAACAGGATATCTTGGGCATTTGCAGTTTACCTTGAAGCAGTTTCTGTTCTACCTCAACTTAGGGTCATGCAGAACACAAAGGTTAATACTTAATAGTATTATTTTTTGAAACTTTCTTTCACTTTTACCGACCTTTTTTCTTTTAATTTTCCTCTACTGACTTGTATCTGACTTTGTTTTGCAGATTGTTGAGCCATTCACAGCTCATTATGTATTTGCTCTCGGTGTTGCAAGGTTCTTGAGTTGTGCTCATTGGGTTCTTCAGGTATGACTTAGAAATAAAGAAGTCACTATTGTTTGTTAAGCATTCTTGTGTCCATCTAGGTTTGAATCTACATAATTGTTTTTCCGTTCAATTTGACAGGTTTTGGATAGTCATGGCCGACTACTAACTGCCCTAGGCTACGGTTTATGGCCGTCAATGGTTTTGATCTCAGAAATCGTTCAAACTTTTATTTTAGCGGACTTCTGTTACTACTATGTGAAAAGGTAAATGAGCTTTATACTTTTGGTTCCATTTGCTATAAATAACCACTTGCATATTTGGCTCTCATTTGTGACACATAAAATAAAAAACGATCACAACTAGTCATTAAACCAACTTAATTGCACATATTGGAACACACTTTTTTTTTTCCCAGTAAAACTATTCTTTGGAGGATTAATAAGGCCTATTAAGATTAGATGTGTGGAGAAATGTCTTTCTTTCTTGGCCAAAAATGAGAACCAGTGGGTAAAAACTAAAAGGTGACCGGAACATGCGATAAATTATCTGCATAATATTTCACATACTAGTATAGCAAGGTACTAACAAATACTGTAGTACTTTACCATTTGATAACTTTTATTTTGTTTTGTTGTGTTTGTTATTATTTCAGTGTGTTTGGAGGACAACTTGTTATGCGTCTACCCTCTGGAGTCGTTTAAGCCAAGAACAATATTGTTGCTCTAGTTTTTCAGGATGTTTCCAATACTTTTCAACTATACATGTTCAAGTTTAGGTCATATACCTTCCCTCTTGCAAGCTAGTGGTTGGTTTTTCTTTTCGTAAATTGGTGGATTGTTGTAAATTTGGTGACATGGTTATCGTTTAATTTATAATCAACAACAACAACAACAACAAACCCAATCCCGCCTAGGCAGGGTATGGGGGAGGTAAAATGTAGACAGATCCTACCCCTACACCAAGGTAAACCCGTGTGTAGAGAGACTGCTTCCAAAACAATATCTTTTAATTTATAATCCAATATCTTTTAACTAAAAATTTCAGTGTTTGCTTCTTTTTTTTTGTGGTATCCATCACTTTTCCAAGAACAGATGGTCAGATGGAGGAGTCACTAGTAATAAACAATGCATTTGGCATTGCCGTTTATACCTACTAGACGAGTACCCGTGCATACCAACGGAATTTTATAGCGACAAACATTTATAGGTGCAATAAAACGTGAAATAGTCAAAATGCATAGCAACGAGATGTCTAGCAGCAAACAACTATAAATGTTTCATGTAATGTTCATAAATAAAATATAAAATAATTAAAATTTGATTGCAAATGTTGCAACATGCGTGTGATAATTTAACTCAAATAAAGTAGTAAAGTTTGAAAAACATTTACTTGGTAAACAATAATAGCTACCATTTTATTTTTAATCTTAGAAACTATAAAACTTTGTCACCTTTCCATATTTTGTTGTCTAGTATTAACAAATTAGCTAAGTTTAAAAATCATAAAAGCTTGTGTCTTTTCATATAACTACAAAATTCTTTTTTTACCACATAGTAAAGTTTGACATAAATTTTGATGAATATAACTTCAAAATTCTTTTTTTTTTTACCACACACATAATTAAGTTTGATATAAATTTTGATGGATACGTGTAAAAGGCTACATACAAGAATAAGTATAAAAGGTCATATATAAGAATACCTTAGGCGGTGCATAATTTATTTCTTATAAGAATAAGAATAACTTCATTGAGTCGAAAACATACGCAAGTTTAAATGTAAAATGCCATATAAATACGTATAATAAATTTACTGGTAAATAATGGTTCGAGTTGTTCTATCCATGTAGCAATATCTTTCATTTTCTGTACAACAAGCTTCTTAAAACTTTCAACAGCATTAGTATCGCTTTCAATTCTATGTTTGATAGAGTATTATATGCAACAATGAAGCGATCTCTTTACAAACCAAATCAACCTAAATCCGATCCATTTTAGCACAGAAAGTTGTTACATGAATATGAACATCAATTGTAAGAGAATTTGTGTTTGTATATAATAGGTAATAATAGAATGTTGTTATCTTTTAACAATCAAAAAATGTAATATAATTATAAAAGATTTACTTTCATGGAATGCAATATACGTATTTACTTGCATGGAAACGTAAAAGATCGAATTATTTGCATGGAACAATCTTGCATTAGTTCATTAGTTGTGGCTGGCATTTCTACAAATTAGTTCTGGTATGAGTTGGGGTATAATAAAACACGATTAGTAGATGTCACTAATTCAATCGCATTAGTTAATAACCTATGCACTAATTCAAGAGATTTTGATAAGTTATCTCGTGTTTTGACTTTCCTATTTATTTCCCTTTTGCCAATGTTTTCGTTGTCTGTGTGCTTTTTTCAAGACAAAAATAATCAGTAGTTCTTGTTTTGTTTATAAAAGATTGAGGGGTATCAATGGTTCTTGTTTTGTTTATAAAAGATTATTAACACGTAACCATCATTTGTTTTTTCATAGCTGATAAACAAACATTTTTGTTGTATCAAATGTACTACTCGATTACATCCTTGGTCTCAGCTAATTGCAAAATACTACGTATATAAATTCCAAAGAAACAGACATGTACTAATCAAAACACCAACATCCACCCAAACCACCAAAAATCCAGAAAACACAAATCTTTACTAATTGAAACCACTAAAGATTCAAAACAAATCCAACCAACATGCATGACCAAATCAAAACTCTAGAAACCAACAACCATCCATAACTTTCATATCTAAGAAAATCAAACCAGCATCTCAATACAAAAAAAAAAAAAAAAAGAAAAAAAAAAATCTAGATCTATTAACAATTACGCTCAGATATTCTATAAAAAATAAAGAAAATTAATGGCTTGGCTGCAATAATAAAGGTTGTTAAACCGATCGAGTCAATCTCACTCAACCATCCGTCCATTTTGCCTATCCAAATCACAAACTCAAAAGATCATCACCAAAGCAAACTATATCGGCAAAAAAACAACAAAAAACGGAAACTATAGTAGCCTATTTTAATCTTAACACATATTTAACATATATAAACAAAATTTGTTTTAAAAATTATCATAAGAACAAATAAACACACAACTAGGGGTGTTATTCGGGTTGACCCGGTCGGGTTCGGGTCAACTCGGGTCGGGTCAAGTCGGGTCAAGCATTAAAAAAACATACCCGAACCCGACCTTGTTTAGAACTCGGGTCAGGTCGGGTCGGGTCAATTCGGGTTCGGGTCAACTCGGGTCGGGTCAATCGGGTCGGGTCAATTCGGGTTTGGGGTCAACCCGAGTTTTTTACATTGTAAAATTGTTGTTGACCCGGGTTAGTCGGGTTCGGGTCGGGTCAAGGCTAAAAATATATACCCGAACCCGACCTTGTTTAGAACTCGGGTCAATTCGGGTTGACCCGATTGACCCGAATATAATTTTGAACCCGATTGACCCGACCCGAATTGACTCGGGTCGGGTTCGGGTCGGGTCGGGTTCGGGTCGGGTCAGCCCGAATGACACCCCTACACACAACTACCATTTATTACTAAAACCACATAAACACAAAGCCACCAAAAGTAAACCGTTCCACAACGAATCTGCCTATAGATTCCAGCGAACAAAACACACATCAAACCTTAAGAAATATTTTTTTCTTCAAATCTGTTATCAAATGAATCTTAAAAGGTTCTTAAAACAACCAAAGACACTAAAACCATAAACTGTCATGTTGATCTTAACAAAAATCTAACCTGTCGCAGAAACCATCAAACAAAAGTAAACCCACAAACACATCAGTAATAATAACCAAGCACAAGAAAAACCTACTCTGAGATAGATCTTTACATATCTCCAAACAACCAAGCACACACAAAACCACCAAGCACACTGAAAACCACCAAATAAACCAAAACCGCCTGAACAACCGAAACCACAAACAAATGGAGGCACGGCAGAAGGCGGCGGTGATTAGGGTTATAGTGGCGGCAGTAATGAGGGTGAAAGATAAGATTTTTCGAGTGTGTTGTTCTTGTGTGTGCTAGGGTTAGATGGAAGAGAGGGATATATGAGAAAGAAGGTAGTGTGTACGCTTCATTTGTTTAATGCCTTAGGCCATCCACTATTATAAACCTTTTAAAAGGTTTATACTTGTGTTATGACATTAAATTATAAACCTTTTTGTTTTATAAACATATTCTCACTATGTTATAAACCTTTTCAAGTGATATAAACATCACATAATCAAATGCATTAAATTATGAAAATGTTCAATATCTTAGACCTCTTCATGACACATAAGCTTGAAATAGATGCTCACTATGGTTTATAAGTTCTTAAACGTCTTCATCATTTTATAAACCTTTTCATGAACTACCATAATGGATGCCCTTAGGTTTGGAATGGAATAAAAAAGTTGCCATAGATAGATTTCAACTTTACATTCAATACTTTCCGCAGTTTGAATTTTCCAGCCATGTTTCAACTTCACATTCAATACTTTCCGTTATTAGATTGATTCAATATATTACTGCACAATTTCATTAGTTTCCTTAAACGCCTAGCCAATTTCATTCATTAGTTTCCTTAAATGCCTAGCCAATTCCAATTCATTAGTTTCCTTAAACGCCACTACATTTGACCGAATTGAGTTTTATAGAGTTTGACCAAAATTCAGTTTTCACTTTCAAGAAAACCATTTTTCCTTTATATTAGTAGAGATAGAGATAAACATAAATCGAAGAAGCCTAAACCTTTGGCTGCGTTTCAATCATAAAACCTCAACATCCCAATAATACTTTATATCAGTTACAATACATTATATCTGTTATTAGAATCGAACTCGAAACCTCAGACTTGAAAACATCACACAGTTAAGTTCCTTGTGAGAATCCCTTCAAAGGTAACCCCAGGCCCAAAAGCTAGTATAAGACCTAAATCAGGCCCACCATCTTTCCCTTCATTCTTTCTCTTTAAACTCTCTTCTATCACATACTCCAACACATACACAATTGTATTGCTACTTGCATTCCCATAATCAGCCAATGCTCTTCTACTTGCACTCAGTTTTCCTGGCCACAAATCAAACTTTTTCTCAATCCTATTCAATATCGCTGGCCCACCGGGATGCACGGCCCAAAAGAAATCATTATAGCCCATATCATCACGTCCAACAAGGCCTAATAACTTGTCACAGAACCCCTGCACATTGTCCTCAATGATTTCAGGTAGCTCTCTATCTAACTTGAAGGTAATACCTTCTTCAGTTAGCCTTCCATCAATAACCTTTTCGGTGTCAGGCAAGAAATTTTGTATGGCTGTATGCAATTCAAACAACGGGCTTTCAGGCACAGTGGGCGTTGACCCTATTATCATGGCGCCAGCACCATCTCCAAAAAGTGCAACCCCGACTAAGTCGTAAGGCCGGTTGACATTTGGTGGTTTGTATCCAATGATAGTGGTTTCTGAGGTTGCTAACAAGACTCGGCTTCCTGGATTGTTTTCTGCTATATCTTTTGCTACACGAAGCCCGGCTACTCCACCTGAACAGCCCGAGAAGTAAAGCATGACACGGTTAGTGTCTGGGCTTAGCCCAAGCCCTTTGGCTAAGTAAAGGTCACCTCCTGGGAGCCGGGCTTCACTAGAGGAAACGTAGACCAAGTGGGTGATATCGGATGTGGGCCGGCCCCAGTTTTTGATGCAGGCTTGTGAGGCTTCTATAGCCATTTGTGTCACAGCCTTATTGCATATGTCAAGTCTTTGCTTAACTGTAGGCAGGCCTTCAAGTGCTAACTCTGGGTATTGGTGGAGTATCTCTTGTGACATAACCACATACCGTGTTCTCACTGTTGTAGTTTTGCCTGCGATAGGTTTATATAGAAAATGAAAACGGGCCAAATAAAGTACGAAAAATGAAAATACAAAAGAAAATGAAAAGACAAATGTTTACATAGTCGAGTGAGCTTCCGCTTGAGTTCAGGATCATCACAATTAGTGTCTCTAAAATACCCGTCAACAAGGAGATCCTGCATGACAAGCTGGTGAGGGAATGCTTTGCCAAGAGCCAAGATGTTAGCTTTCTCGGCACTTGCTTTCATTGTTAACTCTTCACAAACCATTCTTTAACACAAATGAGGTGATTGACTTTTTTCTATAAAAGGAAGAGGATGAGATGCAAAGATTATAGAGATAGGTTTATATAGCCACACAGGTTGCCGTTTTTAGATATGAGATCTTGACTGGACATGATCTAATGGAGATTAAAGAAGATATGTAAGTAGTTGTTTTCTTTGTGAGAGTTATTCAGGGTTAGTTGAGAAGTAAGAAAGTCATGAGGTCATGCCTTAAAAAGGTAAGTATATAGCAGGTGACTTGTAATTAGTTTAGGTTTATGGAGTCTTATAAAGAATTATGTTCCATTTGAATGGCACTCCATATACATATATAAACAAACTACAGAAAGATTACTGAAAATCACACGTGTAGATTATAAGAACAACAAAACTCATAAACATGTATTTTTCATGTATTTCAGGTTTGTACAATGCTATTTGAAAAAGAATTCCTGTAAGGTTTTAACTATATCAATGTGGAGCCTCACTATGAGTAATGACTGCCAATTCTCAGACATGCATATGACCATGCATTGCAAGCTCATTTGTTTGATATGCAAATCAATCACATTCATTAAATGTATAGCTAAAAGTTGCTATTACCTCCATTCAAAGAGGACGGTAATGAAAGTTTAAAGTTCTAAAATGAATTTTTCGGTAGTCAACCACTTGAGTGACTGCTTCGTTGAGTGCAATTGTCAGTGCTGTCAAATTTTGCAAAAACTCCATAGAAGTTGGTTTATCTCCAACTGCATCAATGATATATGTCTGTGACGGCTTTCAGAAATATAGTAGGGACTTTTAAGACATCTGCTGCATAAGCAACAGCACCTCCCTGATTAAATAGTTTCTTTGAGTGGATATTATATATCTTTTAAGAATATGGAATCATGGAGAATTAGGATAAGTAATCAAGTTAGTTTTACCTCCATGTCTTTGACCATTGCAACGTTTGCAACCACGGAAGCTTCGTCAAGTGAGGTCATATCCAAACAATCTCCAGTTGACAGTTTGCCGAACTATAATTTGAGCAGAAATATCGTTGGAAACTGAATTTGGAGTCATAAAATGAGATAAGATAGTAACTGACAAAAACAAACAAAAACCCCTAAAAATTGGTGTCCAACAGTTATAAATTTTCTAGCTCAGCTAATGTTCTTGTTTGCGCTCACCAAGAGCCATAGTCAGTCTCAGTTTCCACTTGGTAGTTGTTTTTATTGCTATTGATACAAGCAAGACGCAGCCGAATGATATTAGCTAGTTAGCGAGAGGAAGCTTAGCATTTAGCACCTGCATATCCGAAAGGAAGCGCTAGTTAAAAAACAAGAATTTACTTTCTTGTTCTGCCTTTGTATAGTGTAAAAAAGAGTATCTATAGGGCTAGCCTTGTATTGTACCGTACTAAATTTTCATTCATTTTCTTAGGGTGGTGTTATGCAAGTTTATTTTATTTTAAAAAAGACAAAATTTAATCGCATAAAAAAATAGTAATAGCCATTAGCCGCATAAAAAATATAAAAAATGTAAAATCAAATCAATATAGAGGTAGCCACGCATCTCACCAACCAATATTATTACCTTATTAATAAAACTAGACGATAACCCGTGCATAGCACGGGAATTTATAGCGACATGTCGTTTTGTGTTAGATTAAAGTCTATGGGTTATAAAAAAATAATAATAAAAGTTTAAAGATTTGAGGATTAAACATAATGTTTTGAAACCCGGTTTGACCCGGGTGATTCAACCGGTTGAACCGTTCCGGTAAAAAACGGGTCGATATAAACCGAGTCAACCCGACGGGTTGGGTCAAATAAACCGGGTCAACCACCAGGTTTGAAGCGTCCCGGGTCAACCCAGTTTTTTATATGTATTAATAGTTTCCATTTAAAATAAATGTTTTCAACATTTTCTTTTTTAGTTTCAACTTTTCACTTTTTACTTCTTTGCTTTTCCTTTAAAAAAATGCAAGCAAGTTAATCTTTTAGAATTCCCCTGAATCAATCCCACATCGCCTGTGTGAGATAACAGGGTACTCACGCATTGCGGCGGCGTGTACCCTATGACGATTAATTAGAGAAATAAATCTCGATGAGACCTGATTCATCAGTTTGTATCGGTTTCAACGGGTCCTCTCGCGTTCGTTTTCGGATAGCTTTTATTGGTTAGCCGAATCGGTGGCGACAGTGGTTCCTGGTTTTCAAAACTATATGTACCATCAACTTGTTAGCTTGTATGAAACTTTGTGTGTTTTATTAATTTGTATAATGTGTATAATAACACATACTTTTCATTTTACGGTGTTCTAAAAATAACATTAATTAGTGTGTTTAGTTATGTTATAGCTTGTTTAAATTGTATATTGTAAAAATTTTATTGTACTTTTTAGTAAGGGGTGTTTTAATTGGTTGTTTTTAATTGGGGGAATTGCATATATATCCTTACTGGTTATAATACCCGTGCACGCACGGGGTTTTGACAAAAAAAATTATTCTGTATTAATACTGAATATTGTGTCTTTAAAGGTAATTGCATATAGTTATATAGTTATAAGTTTCGTGCACAAACGAAGTTTACACATAAATCAAATTTATTTTAATATTTTAGTTCAATATATACACATATAAGAAAATTTGCCCATGAAAATTGTGATATAAGTACAACTAATACTTATGCACGAGTTTTTCATTATGCATTAATATCAATTAGAATTTGGTAAAATATTTGTAAAAATTTCTATTAGGTAACGCAAGATTTAATTTTATTTAGCTGACAAAGTTGTTGATATTGTTATTTAAATTTCACTACTGATATTATGTTGTACACATGATTAGTGGTGCACATTCCGGTTAACCGGTTCGGTTTGACGGCCGGTCAAAACCGAACCGGTTTGGGTCAACGAGAAAAAAAACCGGTCGGGCCGGTTAACCGGTTCGGCCCCGAACCGGATGTGGAGGCTGAAAAACCCAACCGGTCCAAACCGGTTTGGGTTCGGTTTGGGACCGGTCTAGACCGGTTAACCGGTTTTGACCGGTTCTAGTGTTTTTTTTTTTTTTTTTTTTTTTTTTTTTTTTTCGTCGTCGTTTGTCATCGTTTTCTTGTTTCGTGTATTAATAAACTAGAACTTTTATTTAATAAAACAGAGAATACATGATACATCACACATTACACATAAACTTAAAACATAACACATATTAACATAAACATAAAACATCGATAACTTGATAAGCTACTCAGCGTCGACTCGCGGTCTCGAATCAGACATCAACTGCAGGTGCTTGGCGGCAATACTTCTGTGTGTGAGCCCTCAACGCCGTGTTGGAAGTGGGTTTGAATAAACATAAACAATGCTTACATTGAGCCTTTCGTGTGCCATCCGACATTTCGACATACATGTAGTGAGCCCAAACATTTGGTACACGGTTTACCGGTAAAATACGAACAATCACCGATGGCGGAGGTGGCGGAGGTGGTGCAGGATCAGCATCAGCCATAGTAAAAATGTAAATATAAAAATGTAAGTATAAAAGTTTCAAAGAAATAAAAACACAATTTATCTATTTATACTAGTCTTACAATGGCAAACATGTAAATATAAAAAAAAATCAAATTTTGAAAGTTTACCCGCCTTCCCGCTCAAAATCAAAATTTTTGAAATTTTAAAATTTTAATATTTCGGACCGGTTTGACCGGTTTTAACCGGTTTCGGACCGGTTCATAACCGGTTAACCGGTTGTGATTTCAAATTTTTGAATTTAAAAAATTGCCGCCGGTTTCAAAAATTCGGATTTTTTAAAAATAGTAACCGGTTTAACCGGTTTGGGACCAGGTTAACCGGTTTTATTTTGAAAAACATTTTGCCGCCTAGTCGAAAATTCAAAATTTTAAAATAGTTAACCGGTTTTTAACCGGTTAACCGGATTTTTTATTTTTTATTTTTTTTTTCGTTTTTCAACATTTAACAAACTTATACTGAATAAACTTCAACTTTTATTTATAACGTCGGAAATACATAAACTGAAAGGAAATACATAAACTTAAAGGAAATACATAAACTTAAAACATAATACGTAAGCATAAAAGTCCTAATAGTCGTCATCGGATCCCCTAGCTTCTTGAGCAGCTGCATCTTGTCTTAGTTCTTCATCGGACAGCATCTCGATTTCACCCGCTTGTGCCTCTTCCACGTAGACCTCCTCTTCGAAGTATGCGGCATTATCAAGACTACTTTTATCTTGAACTCGCTTCATTGCGTCCAAGTGATCTTTCAAACCCATACACATCTCCAAAGAAGCCGGTGTGAGTCTGTTTCTCAGATTTGATAAAACCCTTCCACTTGTTGAAAAAGCGGATTCAGAAGCTACCGAAGTAGCTTGTACACTTAGTACATCACGAGCCATTCGGGATAGAACGGGAAACATTGTTTCCTTTGCTTTCCAAAAAGCCAACACATCAAAGTTTTCAACTTGTTCGGCCGGAATATGTGAGATAAAATCGGTTGTGATATATCTTTCATATTCACTGTTCGCTAAACCATCATTTCTTATCCATTTGTTGGGATTATCTCTTATCTTTTTATGCAAAGCAAGTATCGGATTCCCTCTAAAAGCCCTTGATGATGATGAAGAAGACTCCGTCACAGTAGGAGGTGGGTTACCATATTTTTCAAAATAATATTGCCACAAACTTTTAAAAGAATGGCCAAAGGACTCTTTTGCATCATTAGCATAGTTCGGGTTTGACGCGAAACAACCCAAATCAGTCACAATCGAGTCGATAAGAACCTCTACCCCGTTTACATTATAACATGGATTTAATGCGGCCGCACAAGTAATTAACGGTGGCAAAGTTTCAAAATATTTCAAAAGCTTTTCTTTCATCCCGGAAACCATGCTTGTATAAACACCACCATTAAATTCAAATGCGGCGATTTGTGAAGACATCAAGAATAGTTGCTCGAGTACCAAATGAGCTGTTGGATAATAAACCCCCGACAATTTCTTTGTTGCGTTGTAAAAAACTTCAAGTAGTCGGGTTATTTTTTCAATAGTATCCCAATTATCTTGACTAAATGGAGCACACCTACCCCTCCCCGACAATTTCTCATCATGAAAATATTGCAAGGTCACCTTTTGTCTTAAACCACTTATGAACATAAGATAAGTGGAGTTCCATCGTGTTTCAATATCCCAACAAGGTTGTAACCAATGTTTCCCCGCAGTTTCACACATCCGAATGTATGCATTATATCTTTTATTACCCTTTTTAAAAACATCGACTAACATTCTTTTAAAATCTTCTTTCACTTCACTCAAATGCGGATCTTTTAATCCCGCTTGCACAGCCAAGTTAATGATGTGTGCAACACATCGACTATGAAAAAATTCGCCATTACAAGGTGGCTCGTATTCTATTTTTAGTCGACCCATTGCATTTGTGTTGTTACTAGCATTATCCAACGTTATTGAAAAAAAAAATTCTGTCAAGTTAAACTTATGAAACACTTTTCTCAACAAATTGTATAAAGCTTCTCCGGAGTGAGGAACCGGAAAGTTTTCAAATGCTACGACTCGCTTCATCATTTGCCAACTTTCGGGATCAACCCAATGTGCGGTAACACAAAGGTACGAAAATGGCAAATTATGAGGAGCGGCCCAAACATCGGTTGTTAAATTAACACAAGCATCCATATTTAAAAAATTATTTTTTAAATCTTGCTTAGCCGTTTTCCACAATTTCATAGCATCGCGTTTAAGAGTCATACGACTTACATGATGGTACTGCGGTTGCATATAATTCTGGTACACCTCCGTCGTCCCCTCGTGGTCATAGTGGTTGAACGGCAAACCACGTTGAATCACCAAACCGGCCAGTTTTTCACGGAGTGCATCATGATCGAATGCAAAAAGAGTCCCGTCTCGAGCCATGGACGATTGACCGGCTTCCGGAACCGATTTGAGTGTCTTGCAATACTTTTGTTTGATGTGAGCCTTCAACGTCGAGTTGGAACCGGCAGACAATATACTCAAGCAATATTTGCATTGAGCTTTTTTCTTACCGTCCGACATTAGGACGTAGTTGAAGTGTTCCCATGAATCTTTACACGATCGCATGGTAAAACTTTCTGAACCGTCGCTGCACTTGTTGAACCAGCTTCGGTGTTGGTGGTGTTGTTGGTGTTTGAACTTTCCATTAGTGTTTAGTGAAATACTTTCGGTTTTGATTTTTTTGGAGTGTTTTTTGATTGCTTGAAAGTGGTAATTAACCAAATACATAACACATCTATTTATACTAACATTTGTATGGCAAAATGGTAATTTTTGAAACATATTTAATAATATCCGCCCCCCCCCGCTCCCCCTCTTTCAAAATTCAAATTCAAAAGTTTAAAATTCAAAAAAATCAAAAAAACCCGCCCAGCCGAAAAAATCGGTTAACCGAACCGGTTTGGGTTTCCGGTTAATAAAAACCGGTCTTGAAACCGGTGGTTTTCTCAAAACCGGGAACCGGTTCCTAACCGGCGGTTAGGGTAAAAACCGGACCGGATTGGGTTAAAACCGGTTTTGACCGGTTGGGTTTTTCGGTTTCTTTTCGGCTACAGTTCGGTTAACCAGTTTTTTTGTTCACCTCTACACATGATGCAAGTTTAATAGCACATAATGAGCGTTGATAAAGTTAAAGTATACTCCTTAAAGTATTTTAAAAATGTTTTTCTAGATATCATTATATAAATAAATAACTAAATAAGAATTACATTAGTCATTATTATAAGTACAATCGCGTATATTTACTTTTATATTAAAGTAACCCGTGCTTACAATTTGATAACTATATTCCCGTTTTCAGTAATTTAGCCGTATTTAAAATGTAAACTCGTATCCACATAGGTTAAACTTTTAAAAGTAAAATAAATGAGTCTTGATTGAACGTATATAGTAAAAAAAAAATTAATATTTATACTCTTATGCAAATTTATATTTTGTTATTTTAAAACAACATATACATTTTATTTTTTAAGATATAAAGTATAAGGGGTATTTGTTTATAATCCAAAGTTATTAAAAAACATGGAGGCTTATAATATTACACTTAACTTTATAAAATTTTTAAAAAATCAACCACTAAAGTTTTATTAATTACCTCATTTTTTTTTAAGTATTGTTTTCACAAATTTGACACATATATTTTTATGTGTTTTTTCTATCTACCAAAATTTTTCACCAAATTTATTAAAGTTTGACAAAAATCAATTTAATTTTGACTTTTATTAATCAATCACATCACACGATTTTGCTTACGTGACGAAATCGAGCTCTCCTATTGGTCCAAATTTTTTTTCAATAAGAAAAGTTTTGCAAAAACACTATGAAATGATGTAATTCTTTTATTATATAAAAGATAAAGTCTCATAAATGCATATATATCCAACCAAAACTCATAATTGCATATATATCCTTTCAAAGCCTTAAAATTGTCATATATATCCAACCAAAACTCATAATTGCATATATATCTTTCCAAAATATTAAAATTTTCATATATATCCAAATGATTATTTTAATAAAAAAATGTCTAATAATTATAACATATATATAAAATGACGATTTTTATTTTATTTTATTATTTTTTTAAAAACAATTACAAGATATCTTTTTGATATATAAAATAACAATTATATCCTTATAATTATTAAATTATTTTATTTATTTATTTATTATTATTTTTTTAACAATTACAAAATATCCTTAAACCGTTTTTTAAGAAAAGAAAGAGCAACCATGTTCGGCGACTCAACTGTGTTCGTTATCGACGAATCTTGAATAAAAATATCAACTGTACCATCCATCGTATCTAAATATAAACTCCTATATATATAGATCAAATGACATAATAAAATTCAAACTAATAAAAAAATATTTTGTAATTGTAAAAAAAAAAAAAAAAAAAAAAAAAAAAAAAAAAAAAAAAAGTTATAATTGTCATTTTACATATTAATTATAATTATTAGACATTTTTTTTATTAAAATAATCATTTGGATATATATGACAGTTATAAGGCTTTAGAAGAATATATATATGCAATTATAAGTTTTGGTTGGATATATATGACAATTTTAAGGCTTTGGAAGGATATATATGCAATTATGATTTTTGGTTAGATATATATGCAATTATGAAGCTTTGGAGGGATATATATTATTTTTGAACGGCGGCATATATAAAAAAACTAGCAAGGCGCTAGCATTACAAAGACGATTTAAGCCAATCAGTCCAACTAATACAATTTTTGCCTCTAAACTTTAACCAAGAAAAGGAAAAAAGACGGATGTTATAAAAAATGTCACATTTTCTCATAAATTGAGAATTGAAAATGAGATTATTCCTAAAATGCCAAAGCATCCAACATGTAGAAGCAAAAATGACATAAGCTCGATCTTTCTCATCCTTTGAAGCTCTCCACGAAGCAAACCAAGAATCCCAGTCGTCACAGGATCTTAAAAGCGGGAACTTTAACTGACACCATCCTCGGATTAGCCTCCAAATATTAGAAGCTGAAACACAAGAGAAAAAGACATGGGAGTTCGACTCAACAAATTCGTTGCAAACTGGACACATAATCGAAACGATGTCCAAACCACGAGTTGAAAGGTTAAGACGATGAGGAAGCCTATCCAGAAACATACGCCACATAAATATGTTAACCTTCCGAGGAATAAACTTATACCACCTTGTGCATAGGAGAGAGCTAGGAAGCATGCAATCATCAATATGTTTCCGAACAACCCTCACTGAATAAGACCCATCCGTGGAGAGGGAAGAGACAACAAGATCACTTTCAACATCGATGTTCAACGAGCTGATTTCAACCAGAAGCTTGTTTAGGTCAGCTTGTGATCTCCCTCCATTCACCGACCTACACCAATCCCATTACCAAGAGCCATTAACAATACGATCTTTAATTAGGCAGTTTTGATTCTTCTCTAGATGAAACAATCAGTTAAAGCGAATACAAAGAGGAGAGTCTCCCAACCATGTGTCTTTCCAAAAACGAATTAAAGAACCATCCCCTACCTGGAAACGAATAGAATTCAAGGGAACAAAACCACTTGAATGGAGATGATATATCGAACCAACAATACGAGCCCATAACCCATTAGTTTGACAACCCTTAAGCTCAATACCCGCTTCATCACCATGAATCGATTTAAGAACTTTAACCCAAAGGGCGGACGGACTTTTTAGCAAACGCCATCTCCATTTGAGAAGTGATGAATTGTTGAAAGCCTTAAGACTACCCACACCTAAACCACCTTTATCGAGAGAAGCTAAAATGTTAGACCATTTAATCCAAGCAAGCTTCCTTTTATCAATTGCAGCACCCCAAAAGAACAAAGCACGAAGACTTTCAAGAACCTTAATAACCGCTTCAGGAGCCTTAAATATAGATAAATAATATATACCAAGGCTATGTTGGAAAATTTAGTGCACTTGTGGGATAAGTTCACACCTTGTAATGGGTTAGGAGGTACGGAGTGTACACCCATAAGGTCCATGAATACCCTGACTCTTATAGTGGTTTGTATTGGTAGTATTGGTGAAAGTACTGCTTGGTGAAAGTACTGCTTGTGGAAAGTACTGCTTGTGGTTTCCACTGATAAGCAGTGTTTCCACTGATAAGCAGTGTTTCCACTGATAGGCAGTGTTTCCACTGAAGTGGTGTATCCACTGATAGTGCTATGAAAGTACTGATAAGCAGTGTTTCCACTGATAGGCTTTACTTCCACTGCAAGTGAAAGTACTGCTAGTGGAAAGTACTGCTTATGGAAAGTACTGCTAAATGGCAGTTACAACTTCTTTATGACCACGTTTAATTGGTCATGTAACCACTAACGGCTATAATGGGGATAATTATGAGGCTATTAATGGGCCGATTAATACTCATAATTCCATTGGAATAGCTCAAGAGTAACCTCCTATATATAGGAGATCTGAACATGCATGAGAAACACACAGAAAACACAAAACACTTATTAGCGAAAGGGTTATAGAATTGTGCCTAATTCTCTAACTGCATTTGGTCTTATCCCAAGTAGATTTTCATGATACCCAGGCATTAGGGTCGAATAGTTTACTTTGGAAAGTGATCACACGATTCCAAGTGATATCCGGTAACCACCTAGTGGTATTGCTACTGTCATTGATTGTCTTAACTCTGCTTTGGGACGAATAACCACCAACAATCAAAGTAAACTATTTAGTGATAATCAATGGCAATTGCTGCAATGAAACACATGGCTTCAAACTTTGCTAAGCTGGACAAGTTTGAAGGGGTGGACTTTAGGAGGTGGCAGAAGAAGATGCACTTCTTGCTGTCAAGCATGAGTGTGGTCTATGTGCTGACTACTCCAATTCCTGATGATGGTGATGATGCTACTGTGGATCAAATCAGGAGAAGGAGCAAGTGGGAGAATGATGACTACATATGCAGAGGTCTTATTCTGAATGGTATGTCTGATTCTTTGTTTGATATTTATCAGAACTTTGAATCTTCCAAAGAACTGTGGGATTCCTTGGATGCCAAATATATGGCTGAGGATGCATCAAGTAAGAAGTTCCTTGTTAGTAATTTCACAAATTACAAAATGACTGATTCAAGACCAGTTATGGAACAATACAATGAACTTCTTGGAATACTTGGAAGGTTTACACAACACCAAATGAACATGGATGAGGCTATCAAAGTCTCTTGTGTCATTGACAAACTCCCTCCTTCATGGAAAGATTTCAAGCATACCTTGAAACATATGAAGGAGGAGTTAACTCTTGTTGAGTTGGGCAGTCATCTGCACATTGAGGAATCTCTCAAAGTGCAGGATAATGACAAGCCAAAGAGTAGCAATGCTGCTGGACCATCTGTTGTCAATATGGTAGAGCATAACAACTCTACCAGGTACAATGACAACAAAGGCAAACGCAAATATCATGACAACACAAGGGCAGATCCTAACAAGAAGGCTACACCTACTTGTTGGAAATGTGGCAAGACTGGTCACATTAAAAAGGACTGCAAGGGTGTTAAAGTTGGTGGTAAAGCCAATGGATCAGGCACTAAAGGTCAGAATATGTTTAATAAGTCTTTTCAGAATTATTATGTTACATATGTATCTGAATCTTTTTATGTGCAGGATGATGATGTTGCGTGGTGGGTTGACTCTGGTGCAACAGTTCATGTGTGCAAAGATAGAAGCTGGTTCAAGACTTATGAGTCACTGAATGATGGTTCTATTCTTCACATGGGAAATGAGTCAACAGCCTTGGTGCATGGTCGTGGTTGTGTAGATCTTAGGTTTAGTTCAGCAAAGATTGTAACTTTGTTTGATGTTATTCATGTTCCTGATATCAGGAAGAACTTGGTTTCAAGTAGTATTTTGAATAATCATGGATATAAACAAGTTATTGAGTCTGATAAATTTGTGCTTTCTAAGCATGGTGTTTTTATTGGTTTTGGTTATTTATGTAATCAAATGTTTAGGCTTAATATTTCTACTGACAATGTTAATTCAGCTTTTGTGACCACAACTGACACTGATTCTAGCCTATGGCATGCAAGACTTGGCCATGTACATTATAAAAGAATGCAAGATATGTCTAGGGATGGTTTAATCCCTGCTTTTGACATGGACACTGAAAAGTGTAAAACTTGCATGTTGACCAAGATAACCAAGAAACCCTTTCAGGGTGTTAGTCGTGAGACTAAGATCTTGGAGCTTATTCACAGTGACCTGTGTGATTTGCATGCCACTCCTTCTTTGGGGAATAAGAAGTACTTTGTGACATTTATTGATGATGCTTCTAGATTTTGTTATGTCTATTTGTTACATACCAAGGATGAAGCATTAGATAAATTCAAAGTGTTTAAAACTGAAGTTGAATTATAACTTGGGTCTTTGATCAAAAGATTAAGGACTGATAGGGGAGGTGAGTACATGGATACTCAGTACTTTCAGTCTGTTGGAATAATCCATGAAACAACTGCCCCTTATACTCCTCAGCAAAATGGTATTTCTGAAAGGAAAAACAGGGTGCTGAAGGAGATGGTTAATTCCATGTTGTCCTATTCAGGACTAAGTCAAGGGTTCTGGGGTGAAGCTATGTTAACAGCTTGCTATTTGCTCAATAGGGTTCCCAACAAAAGGAACAAGGTTACCCCTTATGAACTCTGGACTAAAAGGAAACCCAACCTGAACTATCTCAAGGTCTGGGGTTGTAGGGCTGTTGTAAGACTCCCTGATCCAAAGCTAAAGACTTTGGGTGAAAGAGGCATTGACTGCATCTTTGTTGGATATGCTGAGCATTCCAAGGCTTTTAGGTTCTATGTTATTGAACCTAATGAACATGTTTCAGTTAACTCAATAATTGAATCAAGGGATGCAGATTTTGATGAGTATAGATTCTCATCAGTCCCTAGACCAAGTCAGAGGATTCCTAATGGAACTCATGACACTGGTGTATCAGAGGTCCCTGATGATGAACCATCAGTGGTCCCTGATGAGGTTGTGGTTCAGCAACCTGTGCCCAGGAAGAGCAAAAGGGTCAGGACTCCAAAGTCATTTGGACCTGAGTTTCAACTATACTTAGTTGAAGGTACTAGGGATGAGGTCTCAGACCAATACTCCGATTGCTTCATTGTTGAGGATGACCCCAAAACATTTGAAGAAGCAATGAAGTCCCAGGATATTGCTTTCTGGAAAGAAGCAATCAATGATGAGATGGATTCCATCATGGGCAACAACACTTGGGTGTTGGTTGATCTACCTCCTGGTTGCAAACCTCTGGGTTGCAAATGGATTTTCAAAAGGAAAATGAAGGTAGATGGAACTATTGAAAAGTTCAAGGCTAGACTAGTCATTTAGGGCTTTAAACAAAAGTCAGGAATAGACTATTTTGATACTTATGCCCCTGTGGCTCGTATCAGTACCATAAGACTGCTGATTGCTATGGCATCTATTCACAATCTCGTTATTCATCAGATGGATGTGAAAACAGCTTTCTTGAATGGTGAATTGGAAGAGGAGGTTTATATGAACCAACCTCAGGGCTTCATCATGCCAGGCAATGAAAACAAGGTGTGTAAACTGATTAAGTCTCTTTATGGACTTAAACAGGCACCTAAGCAATGGCATCAAAAGTTTGATGAAGTGGTTTTGTCTAGTAGTTATGTTCTTAACCAAGCTGACAAATGTGTATATAGCAAATTTGATGAATCTGGTAAAGGAGTCATCATTTGTCTATATGTTGATGACATGTTGATCTTTGGCACTGACCAAAATCAGGTTGACCTGACAAAGGAATTTTTGTCATCAAGGTTCTCCATGAAAGACATGGGGGAGGCTGATGTTATCCTTGGTATAAGGATTAAACATGAAAGTAATAGAATTTCTATCTCTCAGTCTCATTATATTGAGAAGGTACTGAGGAAATTCAATTACTTTGATTGTACTCCAGTGAGTACTCCTATGGATACTTGTGAGAAGCTGATGCCTAATCATGGCAAGGCTGTATCTCAACTTGAGTATTCTAGGGTAATTGGCTGCCTGATGTATGCCATGACTTGTACAAGACCTGATATTGGTTTTGCAGTGGGAAAATTGAGCAGGTATACTAGTAATCCTAGTGTTCATCACTGGCAAGCAGTTCAAAGGGTACTGAAGTATTTGAAGAGAACTATGGATTATAGTCTCTCATATACTGGTTACCCATCAGTGTTGGAAGGTTACACTGATGCAAGTTGGATCAGTAACACTGAAGACAATTCGTCTACCAGTGGCTGGGTATTCCTACTTGGTGGAGGTGCAATTTCTTGGGCATCCAAGAAGCAAACTTGCATCACCAGTTCAACAATGGAATCTGAATTTGTGGCTCTAGCAGCTGCTGGTAAAGAAGCTGAATGGTTGAAAAACTTGCTTCTTGAGATTCCATTGTGGCCTAAACCTATAGCACCTATTTCTATCCGGTGTGATAGTGCAGCTACATTGGCTAAGGCTTATAGCCAGATGTACAATGGTAAGTCTAGACACTTAGGTGTCAGGCATAGCATGATTCGTGAGCTTATCATGAATGGGGTGGTATCTATAGAGTTTGTGAGATCTCAACAGAACTTAGCTGATCACTTGACGAAGGGTCTGGCTAGAGACTTGGTTATAAAGTCTGCTAAAGGGATGGGTTTAAGTCCAACTTAGTCTCTGAATGCTAGGATACCCAACTCCCTCCTAAGGAAACTTGGGAGCTGAGTTCAATGTGGAAAGCTGAACATTCAGTGGACTAGAGCACATGTTTTATTTACATCCCAAGGTTGTGCTCAGAACCTGCTGAAAGGAGGATGAAGTCTTTACTTCTTAATGGTTAATTTTCTTTGAAAAAGTGCTTGGCAGGAGCATGACTAAAGAGGAACCACCTATGTAAATGTTGAAGTTTTGCCGCTTCAGGAAGCTTTGGACTTTTAGCTTTTACAACATTTATGAATTTGGATATGGACACATGGCTTGTATAGTGTCAGGAGCTGTTAAGTGTTTGAAAACTTGTGTGTATTTTATCTTCAGGTATTCAAATGGGTTGAAGGGTTCAATTCTTAGAACACCCTGATTCTCGAATATTTGAACGTGTAATTTACTAAGATGGAAATTCAATCCTCAGGACATTTTCGTTTATGCACATGTTTTGCTTGATGTTTATTTTTTATGCAAAGGAAGTGAACTAAATTTGGGGAGGATTGTTGGAAAATTTAGTGCACTTGTGGGATAAGTTCACACCTTGTAATGGGTTAGGAGGTACGGAGTGTACACCCATAAGGTCCATGAATACCCTAACTCTTATAGTGGTTTGTATTGGTAGTATTGGTGAAAGTACTGCTTGGTGAAAGTACTGCTTGTGGAAAGTACTGCTTGTGGTTTCCACTGATAAGCAGTGTTTCCACTGATAAGCAGTGTTTCCACTGAAGTGGTGTATCCACTGATAGTGCTATGAAAGTACTGATAAGCAGTGTTTCCACCGATAGGCTTTACTTCCACTGCAAGTGAAAGTACTGCTAGTGGAAAGTACTGCTTATGGAAAGTACTGCTAAATGGCAGTTACAACTTCTTTATGACCATGTTTAATTGGTCATGTAACCACTAACGGCTATAATGGGGATAATTATGAGGCTATTAATGGGCCGATTAATACTCATAATTCCATTGGAATAGCTCAAGAGTAACCTCCTATATATAGGAGATCTGAACATGCATGAGAAACACACAGAAAACACAAAACACTTATTAGCGAAAGGGTTATAGAATTGTGCCTAATTCTCTAACTGCATTTGGTCTTATCCCAAGTAGATATTCGTGATACCCAGGCATTAGGGTCGAATAGTTTACTTTGGAAAGTGATCACACGATTCCAAGTGATATCCGGTAACCACCTAGTGGTATTGCTACTGTCATTGATTGTCTTAACCCTGCTTTGGGACGAATAACCACCAACAGGCTACCTAGCACCGATTTGATGAGAGTAAGACGACCACCTGACGATAACATGTTGGCTTTGCATCCTGATAACCTAGCTTTAAAGCGGTCAATCAAGACATTCCAATTCGAAATTCGGTTCATGTTCGAACCTATAGGCAAACCAAGATATGAAAAAGGAAGAGAGCTAGCCGAGCAACCTGTACCTGCTGCCATACGATCTATTTCAGTAGATGAAACGCCCACCCCATAAAGATTCGACTTGGAGATATTAATTTTGAGACCTGAAGCAAGGTAGAAAACATTGAGAATACGAATAATATTATCCATGTCATTTTGGTTCCATTCGGATAAAATTATGACATCATCTACATAAAACAAGTGAGATAGCCGAATACCAGGAGAACCAATCTTAACACCTTGAAACATATTTGCCATCAACCCGTCCTTAAGAGTAATGTGAAGGCCTTCCATAACGATAATAAATAGAAAAGGCGACAAAGGGTCTCCTTGCCTCAATCCTCGTTTTAAAGAGAACTCCGAAGTGGGACTTCCATTGACGAGAATAGAAGCCCTAGAAGACACTAAACCCGCCTTGATCCATCTACGCCAAGTACTACTAAAACCTAACTTATCCATAACATGGTCTAGGAAACGCCAACTTACTGAATCAAAAGCTTTTTCAAAATCAACTTTAAACAATAACAGCTTCTTCTTTCGCTTCTTATACCAGTCAATAACCTCACTAAGGATAAGAGGCCCATCAAGAATTTGGCGACCCGAAATAAAAGCGGATTGCTCGTGACTGATGATCGAATCAATGACCTTGGACAGCCTGTTTGCTAAGATTTTCGCAACAATCTTATATTGAAACCCAATAAGGGAAATAGGTCTAAAGTCTTTTATATAAAGAGGATTTGACACCTTTGGAATTAAAGTGAAGAAAGAGGAATTTGTACCTGGTGGGAACGAACCATAAGTGAAAAACCGAACCACAAAATTCTGAATATCAAGCTTTATAAGGTCCCATATTTTTTAACAAACATAAAAGAAAACCCATAGGGCCCCGACGCTTTTTGACTACCACAATCCCAAACAGCATTTTTGATTTCCTCCAAAGACACCATGGAATCTAAGTAAAGCAGATCCGAGTCACTTAGACGTTTTGCTGCCGACATAGGAGGAAAAGTAGCTGAGGAGTCGTGACATGAAAACTTGTCTTTATAAAAGTTGAGGAAAGCCAACTTTATAGCATTTAGATCAGATATCCAAACGCCCTCGTGTAAGATACCTTGGATCATTTGCGTTTTCCTTTTGGAGTTTATGATGCCATGAAAAAATTTGGAGTTTTCGTCTGCTTCCACATCCCATCTAACCCGAGCCTTTTGGAGCAAGTCCATGGATTCAAGTTTCTCTAGATTATCTAGCTCGTGCCAAGTATTGACACGAAGCATTCTTTCTTCTTCACTTTCCTGACCCGCGTCTATCTTTTCATCTAGAATCCTCAAAGAAGCCAAAATAGTTTTCTTTCTACTTACTTCAGTTTCTTTAGTGCGGAATAGCCAAAGTTTGATTTGAGATTTGAGGCCTTTAACTTTATCATGAAGAGACAAAATGGAACCCTCATCAGCGACCGGGAAACTATTCCAAGCCTCTTTGACAACATCATCAAAATCACTTCTATCAAACCATGAATGAAAATTTTTGAAAGGAATCGGACCAAAATCATTTTTCTTGCAATGCAAGAGAATAGGATTGTGATCCGACCAAACTCTATCGAGAACAGTCACCTGTATATTTGAGTGCGCAAGGAGAACACTATCTGAGATAAGGAACCGGTCTAATTTACTCAACTTGGAACCCGTTTTATTCATCCAAGTGAACAATCTTCCTCCCATAGGAAGGCCGATTAAACCAACATCATGAATAAAGGAGTTAAAGATCGCTGCATCGCTACTAGAAAATGAGGAGCCAAACCTTTCTGTCTCGCCTCTAACTTCATTTAAATCTCCAAAAAGAATAATATTACCTTCATGATTTAGAATAAAAGAACGAAGGAACTCCCATAAATTAGATTTCTCGGGTTGATGATGCGGCCCATATACATTAATAAGAAAGTAGTCATCAACCGAATTCATCCATTTGCCTTCCACAATAACATAGTTGTCATTACACCAAATTCTATTTTTGGTGAAAACACTAGGATCCCACATGGTAACAAGACCCCAGGATCTACCCCTAGCCATGCTACATGCATAATCAAATTTGAAGTTTCCCCACATAGATTTAAGTTGAAACAATTCGAGTTTTGTCATCTTTGTCTCTTGGACACCAAGGAAATGGATATTGTGTTTGAAGCACAACTCTTTTATCCACACACGTTTCTTTCGCTTCCTAGAACCTCTAATATTAATTGACAATATATTCATTTATCCACCAACGACACACCTATCCCATTGATCATCTTCCTCAAAGAACGTTTGCACCCTTTTACATCATATCCCAACGCATCACCTACTTCAATCATCCTATTCATCTCCTCAATAAAAGAGAAACCTTTTCTATCTTTTAATTTGAAGTTTCCAAAGGAAGTTGAGCATTTATTACCTCTTGACCTAGATGATGAATGTGAGCCAGCTTTTCCTCCCCTGAATAGACATTCGAAACCAGGAGGGACAGAAACATCGAAGTCACATTCCTTTACTTCCTCTTTCTTTGAGTTAACCACTAAATCTTCCTTTGTAGAGACCAAGGAAGGAATTTCTCCCTCCTTAGTAACGTTTTCAAACCCCGGAGGTTTACCATCTGTTGCATCAGACTCAAAACATTCTCCTTTTTTTTCCTCATGTTTAACATCTTTTGTGGAGTTTGAGTTTGCTTTTTCCTCCACTACCTGTTCGATGAAGTCGTCAAAAGCATCATTGAAATTTACGTCCTCATTAGAAGAACGACTCTCCTCTTCACCAAATCTATCTTCAGACTCACTGCAATCTAAATCATTTATAATGCGAGTGCTCCAGGTTCCTACTTCTTTGGCGTGTACATTAAAAATCTTACCATGAATAACCACTGACACCGATTCAGAGATACAAGAATGTCTTTTTGTTGCAATACAAACCCTACCCATACTCATAATGTCTTCAGCCTCCGAGTCAAAGAACTTGAATTTGCCAAACAAACTTGTAACTTTTTTGAGAGCATTTGATCCCCATGCACATAATGGGAGGCCGATAATCTCAATCCAAATCAATCTTTCATCAACTGTAAATGAGGGTGAAACTGTCCTGAGAGAGGACCAAAATGTCTTAAGAGACTCATTTGACTTGAAAGCCTCACATGTCTTTACATTTTCAAATTGGATCCAAACCCATAAGCCCCCAACATAATGAATTTTGACATTAACAAAACCTTCGTTTCTACAAATAACATACATGTTATTGATCGAGTCAACCTCCTTCACCTTAACCAAGACCACAGTAGAAGTGTCTTCTACTTTGATAAGGTCATTGTCACTCAAATGAATACAATTTCCTTTATCTTGAGCCTCAATTTCTAAAACTCCTTTGGTGGCAACATCTCCATTTGCCACAGAGGCATACAATTGCTTAGTAGAAAACAAGGAAGGGCCATAATTTCTATTAGAAAGGGGAACATGTGTCGCATTACCTTTAGGCACTGTATTCGTTTCAGTCTTAGATAGTCTCTGAAATTTTGCAATAGACACATACACGTGATAACTCCCAATCCAAATGTTAGAGAGAGTTTTAGCAAATTCTTCCACATTACGAACTCCCAAAAATCTAACGAAACCGAAACGCTTACCTGTTTTTGACCGCTTATTAGCAATGAATGCATCCACAATACGACCAAATGGCTGGAACTCCTTCCACAAACTCTTAGCATCCAAAGACTCGGGAAAATTAGTGACGAAAAAAGACGTAGCTATCTTCTCAACATCCTTCACAAACGGGTTATCAATAGGTTTAGAGTGTTGTTTTTTGTTTTTCCCAAACACCCAAGTCCAACTATGCGGATTATTAATGCCAGCCATGAAAGAAAGGAAAATATGAATAAGGGTTTAAAAAGGATAAATTAGAAAAAATGGAAGACCACAGAAAGCAGATCTGGGGATTTAAAAGAAAAGAGCTTTTAATAAAGGGTTAATGGTCTAGAAAACATACAAACTTTCCACTTTTTACTATTGTGACAATAAACTTTTTTTCCTATTAAAACAAAATAACTTCTTAATGACTATTATTGTAACCAAATATGCCACGTGGCACAGTTAATTACTACTTAACCAAAAAAACGCATTTATAATGTCTGGGGGACCATTTCTGCCAACTTACCAAACATGGGGACTAATACTCCTAAAAAAAATAGAAGTATTAATACCACCTAATCACTCCACAAACCCTAAACTCACTCAAGTTTAGTCCGCCTCTCACTCACCTCAATACATATTTCATACCCTAATCTCTTCAAAGCATTAACGCGCCTCCAATCAAATCACTCACTCACAAATCCTCAACAGATATGGAAAGGATCACGTCAAAACCTTCAACACATTAAACTCATCATCAACAACGACCCTAATACCAATTGGTCACCCACCGGAGTACCTTAAATCTTTGAGCTCGCCACAGGGATGGCATGAGCTATGGAGTTGACATCAAGATCTAGTCTCGGGTAGGTTTATGTGTTGTATTTACGTTTTTAATTTTGAACGAACCAGAGAGTAATTGTAACATAATTGTTATAAGTTATTCTTAATTGTTTTCGGATAGTAACACGAAGCTTTGCCTTCAAAGTTTGATCGATGATGATACAAGTTCCAAAAAACTCTGTGACAGATAACAAGAAAGATGGAACGAATCTGAGATTGTTTAATGTTTTTCATTTTATTTTTTGAGTTTTTGTGAGTGATTGTGTCACACCCCCAAATTACCTGTTTTGCAGCGGAATGGAATTCCTGGGGATTGACTGTCATAGCATCACAATCACAGTTATATTGAACGACCTAAAGTGTCGTTTGGAAAACACATCGTTTGATTTAATAAAACAATCAGAGTTTACAAAGTATAGGTCCCAAAGGTTTACAAAGTTTGCGGAAATATAAATATAATACAAGTCCAAACGATGGTTTTTGAAAGAAAGTGCCATAATGTACAATGATGTAAGTCGACGCCGCGACTCAAAAGGTGGTTCCTAAACCATGTCATGATGATAATGCCTCAGTTACCTGAAAATACATTGCTAAAACGGTCAACAATAATGTTGGTGAGAAATCATAGGTTTATGTAAATGTTTTATACGACTACGCAAGTATAGATCAGGCATGACAATTATGTCACGTAAAAAAAATGTTACAGGCATGACAATTATGTCACGTAAAAATGTTACAATTGCTTTAAGCCCATGACACCGAAACGAGACTGTTCATAATGTAGGCCCCAAAAGAGTGTTTGCCAGACAACTCAATAATGTTATTAAATGAGATGCATCCGTATGACTAGTTGGGATTCACCAACCCGGATGGAGGCGTCACCCTCGATAGATCTATCCACTCACCCTCGCTTCTAAGATTAACGGTTCATGTTCAGGTAAAGGGGACTTTCAATTGGCAATGCGGTAACTTAAGCAATGTAAATGAATTTAACATACTTGGTATCGTAATAAAATGTTGTGCAATGTATTCTCCCCCGTAGGTTTGAAATAATGTAAAAACTTGTAAAACGGGGCTATGAAAACTCACTTGATAAACTGGTATGATGACAAGAGTGAGTACACTGAGGTATAGCGTGATACTTTAATCTGGACCTATTACGAATGATATGATATGTAATGAGTTGCAATGTAATGTTATGCATGCATTTCGTATGTTATTTATACCATTTGCGAGTTTTTGAAAAATAATACTTATCGTCGAAAAATACTCTTTTGACGTCTTGACCATTCTTAAATCATTTTATAAGTATTTACGTCAAAATGTCATCCTACAATGGTTTTATAATGATTTATGGTGAAATTTTTACTTTTCGTCGTAAAACAATGTCGTCGGAATTTTTATAAAAGTAACAAAAATGGCTTTGGAAAACTAGTCGTAAAATGGTGTGCGTCGATCGTTAGGAAACGAACTCGACAGTTTTGGAAAGTTTGTATCAAAATCTAGAAGTTTCAGTTCAGGAGTTTTCGGCATAAAGGTCTCGAACCTAAAGATAATAAGGGTTAAAGATGGTGATTTTGGCTAATTGTTGTGTAAAAAGTGAGTTTCGGCCAAGTTTGAGCAACCGTAATTAATTTATTAAAACTCCTCTATACAAACGGTTGATTGTTTTGAAAAATATGCTCGGTGATCTAAATTTTATTAGAAGACATTTCGTTTCAAAAAGTCCCACATCATCGCTAAAAACAGCCGCTAACATGGTCATTTCAGCTAACGTAACACTTGTATCGTAAAAATAATATAGTTTTTCAGAAAATAATAGTTACGGCAATTTTATGAAAACGTGCATATCTTTGTCGTTTCAAATCCGTTTTCTACGTATAATATGTCCTTAGCTTCGTATCAAAGTATACTAATATATTTTTGATAAGTCGAAATAATTTGTGAAGCTTAGGACTCGTTTTTGACCCGAATAGAGTAAAAATAGTATGCTGAAATTTCAGAAAATAAAATATTTCGTCGCCAAACTTTAAAAATTCATAACTTCTTCGTTATAACTCCGTTTTTATCCGTTCAAGCGGCCACGGATTCGTTTTAAAGTATATTTTCTAAATATCAAGGCCAAAAAGTCGTGCCTACAGTCGGATTTTCCAGAAAATCAAAACAAGGACAGAACATATTTTATACGTATCGAAAATAGTTTTTCTCGTACTAAACCTATTCTAATCCCTTCAAATCAACTCCAAAGCTAGTCTAATCCTACCATACACCTTCTTAGGGTGTCATGGGTTCCTAATCATCATCAAGACCAAAGTATACCAAGGGGATAATTATAGGATGACCATATATATATATTGCTAAAAATCATGTAAAAATGGTATAAACAACACAAATCATGCATGCTTGCTCCAAAAATGAAGAGATACTTATGAAATGAAAAAGAGATATGAAAAATATAAATGATATGCTTACAAGTGAATATGATGAGGTGCAAAGAACAAGGTTTAGCCTAAATACTCTAGATTTTTATTTCAAAATCTTAATAAGAGTATTATCTAGATTGTTATACTTGAGCTAGAAAAATTTTGTGATCCCTTTGTGATTTCTTCTATGGCCGGTTGTGGGAGTGAAGAAACAAGAGAGAAAAATGATTTTTGCTACTTGTATTATTTGTGTTGAAATGGAGTAAGTGAATGAGATTGTGTATATATCTAGACATTTGAAAATTTTTACCACAACCATAAATGCCAACCCTTAAGGGCCGGATTTTTGGGATCTTGCTTCCCAATTATTATTATTATTATTATTATTTTTTTTATAAATTGTATAATTAATTGTAAAAAGTGTAAGTACATGTGTAGATAAATATAACTTGTAAGGTTTTGGTAGCTTTTAGGTACAAGTAAATTTTTAATAGATCAAAATAGAGTATAATGATATTATAAAAATTATAAAAATACATTCCTTGTGAAATTTGAGTGATAAAATAATTATCGTGTCGTTTTTAAGAAAAACGTCGTAATAATATAAATTTAACGACTTATATACAAAATAAGTTTAAAACACTAGGTAACTAAAAATATAGTTTTTATAAACTAAATGTAAGTTTAAAAATACATCGGGATCATTTTTGAAAGTAACGGATTAAATATTCAAAATAATAACTCACGCGATAACGTTTATTTAGTATAAAATATACGCGGTTAAGGTGAAATGCAATGTCATGAATGAACTATCGTGATGCAAATGATGTTAATGAAATGTAGACTAAACTTAGTCCATATGAAATGTACGTGATGATATGATCATGAATTCGCCGCTAAACCTTTAAGGTTACGCGAATTTGGAACAAGTAAACCAAGTTTACGATAAATGTTGAAATTGTGAAGCATAAATTGTTTTGAGAAATGACCTGAAATTGCGAGTTGTCACAGATTGTAACATGAGAAGATGTTGGATTTGTTGATCGGGTTAGGTTTTGAATCGTTGTCAATGTGTCCAAGGTATTTGCATTTCATTTTTATGATGTCAGATTCATGGACTGATGATGGTTAGTATTAAACCGAGGTCACGAGTTATGGTAATTGGTTCTTTGGTCAATGAGTCAACAACTTCCGTATGAGGAAGATGTTTGATATGGTTTTGTATTATCCATATCTGCCCTTATATAGAGGTATGGTAATACATTTGAGTACATTGACTTGACAAATGATGCATTGATTCAGTGACTGCAGCAATTAGATGAAAAAGTGTTGCATTGAATACCCTTGATTCATTGACTGCAAATGCATAAAAGTGAGAAAATGCAATAGTGAAATTCATGTTTGGTAAGTTGGCAGAAATGGTCCCTCAGACATTATAAATGCGTTTTTTTGGTTAAGTGTAATTAACTGTGCCACGTGGCATATTTGGTTACAATAATAGTCATTAAGAAGTTATTTTGTTTTAATAAGAAAAAAAAAGTTTATTGTCACAATAGTAAAAAGTGGAAAGTTTGTATGTTTTCTAGACCATTAACCCTTTAATAAAAAGAAATTTAATAAACCTATGATAGTGGATCAGATTGAAAAAATGGTTTTTGGGGGACGCCGGAAATCGTCATTGCAGGTGGGAGAGTTTGAGTTTTACTTTCTTTTAACAAAGATGGTATCTGCTTCATATTGGTTGGACAAGGTTGTCAAAATCGCGATCCTGCTCGTAGGATCGTACGATCTTACGATCCTACACACAAAAAACGATCAGGATCTTAACAAGATCGTAATCCAGGTAGGATCGCAGCAGGATCGTAGGATCGCGCGTAGGATCGTAGGATCGGATCGGATCGGATCGTATAGGATCGCCGTTTTTTTTTTTTTTTTTTTTTTTTTTTTTTTTTTTGGTATATTAACTTATTAATTATAAGCTCATGTCTTAAAGCCTAATGACTAAGAATTTTTCAAAAAAATTATTATTTTGGTGCTGTTAATTAATTGTCTCTTGCAAGATTAATGAGTGTAAAATCATTATATTTTTATGGACTATTTATAAATAGTTTAGATGTGTCTTTTTGGGTTCATTATGAAAAACAATTTCGTGCTTTGTAAAATGTCAGAAGCTTGTTTTTGAAGTAAACTATCTACATACTTGGCCCAATTTTGTTCATATTTTATTTTATGTTACATATAAAAGCATGAATATTCTAATTTAATTTATTTGGTCATCAAGAAAAAAAATTCTGTAATATTATCAGAATATTCTAATTTAATTTATTTGGTCATCAAGAAAAAAAAAATTATGTTGCCCTCTATTATAAATTATGTCGTTTCATTTTCAGATACAATCCTTTTATCTTTTTGCATTAATCTATATATTGTAACAAAAAAGTTACAGAATCACGTGCTAATAAATTAACATTATCTTTCTGCATAAATGTTATCATGAAAAAACTATAATAAAAAAACATTAAAACAAGAAGTAGGTGCACCGTGCACGTATGTAGTAACTTTGTGCAAGTATGTAATACAATATATCTGATATTCTACTACTACGGTACTTGAACATATAACTTTTTCTTTTATCATCCATTTAGATTCGTTTATCATATGAAATATTATATAGAAATATAAAACTACAACCCCTATACAAAAATATTTACATTTTCATAGGATCTTACGATCCCGATCCGATCATACGATTACGATCTTGCAAAGCCGAAAACGATCCTACGTAGGATCCCGATCCTGACAACCTTGGTTGGAACGTCAGCTGACATTATCCGATTTCACTATTTGCACACATTCGTATTAAGCTTTTTTTTTTGAAGGATATATATGCAATTTCTTTTTTTAATTTGGTAGATATGCTTTTAAATGGTTGTACAATGTGAATAAATTATTGTACTTTTAAATAATGAGGTATTTTAATAAGAGTTATTAATGACACCATACATTTCTCTCACCTTTGACTTTCAACATTTCATTTTTCAAAGTTTGATCGTTTTTCTTTTATATGTGTAGTATAGATCTATATGTAGTATAGATATGACACATATGTCAAAATATTAATGGAGTTGTACATTCGGTCAGTTGCATTGGTCTATTTTAAAAATAATTTTTATTTTTATATATTTTTTAATTTTTTTCTAAAAAATAGATGAAAGTTAGATGATTGGTATATTTAAGGATTTATTTATTTATTCTCGCTTCCTCGTTATTATTGATACGTATTCGCCTAATCTTGTCTAGATAAGATGACGATGTAGGTGAAATATAACATGTATGAAAAAGTTTTAAAAGAAAATAAAAGTACTATGTGACTTATATAGTTTTTGTTACGAAGTACTCCACTATACTTGCTAATATGCGAAATCATATACTCCTAGTTTTTATCTTATTATTTTCTTTTTCAGAAATGTGGTATAATACAAGAATAACAATACCTATTATATATATATACTAAAACACATTTGGTCATGAACAGTAACGCGGTCATGAACAGTACGCGCATGAACAGTGCGCCCAAAAAAAAAAAAAAAACTTTAGCAAATTCATTCCCGTGAATAAAATGATCGAGGGCAACGCACTCCCGTCGCAACGCGCGGGTTAACCCGCTAGTTATTGTCTATAGAGAGATGAATATAGACAGTAACACGTATTCAAAAGGCCAAGACTAAGTGGAATGCTTTAATTAGTGCGGAATTTTTTTAAGTGTTATTTTATTTATTTATTTTTTTAAATGAACACTATACATAAACTATTACCAAATGAACCATCGACACCTGTATTACAGAAATCAACGAAACGGGCAAAATAGTTTTGCTCGCCGGTTCATTTGCTCACCTCCAACACAACAATGCTCAGTAGAAACACTCATTTAGCGAATGGCGAGCAAACCAAAGGGGCGAGCAAGCATTTGATCGCCATGTTCTTTGTCGTTTAGCGAACAAATGATTGTCTTCTATTGAAAATGGCGAGCAAAAATCAAATGCTCGATGTGTCGATTTTAGTAAATCTTTTTGAAAGTGTTTGTTTTTGTAATAAGGTTTAGAGAATGTTTGTTTAGGTAATTGATTTTTTTTTAAACTAATTTACGAAAATGAACCGCGCTTATGTTTTTTTTTAACCAAAATGAACTTTAAACACATGCGCATAATTTTATGTAAGTCGCGCATAAAAAGTACAAATGTGATTGGCTAGGTGCCCTTGAAATTGAATAATTAAAAAAAAAAAAAAAAAAAAAAAAAAAAACGGTCTCGCATTAAAATACGCATCGCACATACAAAATGCAAAACAAATGCGACCGTATGCCAGAAGTCGCGCATGACAAAAAGAAGTCGCACATGTAATAAAAAGGAACGCGACCCTATGCATAAAAATAAAGAATGTTACCTTATTCACACACAATTAATAGATTAAGGTTGGACGCATTAATGACCACCAACGATATTCATTTTGCTTGGCACGTCAGTTTTCTCTCTCCGGCGATCTACACGCGCTTTTTTGCCACAATAAGACAACCTACATTACAAAAAAACATACCCTGCAAATATTATTTTTTAATTAATTCACACACACTCACACAACATATACAAATCGATCGTGCAGACGATTTAAATAAATAATAAAAAAAAAACACACCACGACCAACATGCCACAATAATGGCGACCACGATGTTAGTCGGTCGACTATCCTTATTGCGTCCAGCCTAAAAGGACAAAAAAAGTCGCACATGTAATAAAAAGAATGCGACCCTGAACGCGACCCTATTTATTTATGGCTATTAATTACTTTGAGTTTTTACTATCAACTTTGAGATGTTACAACTTACAAGAACCTTCTTTTGACAAATTAAAAAACAATTAATTAGAAAAGTAAATAATTAGATTAGATGAGAAAATTTCATAAAATGACAAAAATTATTGGACGGATGTTTTTATAAGGAGATCGGCGTGTATTTTTATAAGGATATTGGTGTGTATTTGTGTGTATTTTCGTATATTATGGATGGGTGTTTTTAGATTTTATAGATGGATGGTTTTAAATGATGAAAATAGAGAAGGGATGATGAAGAGTTAATATATTCCACTTATTCTAAAAATTGAATACACTGCTTATAGTTAAATATTCTGTAAAATTAAAGCGAGTACAATGAGGACATGTCTAGACGTTCAGTTCATACGGAAATTAAAGTTTAGTTCATTTTAGTAAACAATTGGAAAAGATTAATATTGGTAAAATGAGTATCTAAGTTTACCATTTTAGTAATTTGTTTTTAATAATTTGTGCATTAGTGCTACAGTAATTCTTTTAAAACATCTTAAGGGGGTGTTTGGGGTTGATTATTTAAAAGTGCGTTTTCAAAACTGCGTTTACCAACTGCAAGGAACCACTTACTTTTCTAAAACGCAGTTTTGAGGCATCCAAAATGCAAATAATTGATTTTTTGAATTTTTTTGCCAAACACTCATTTTAGATTAATTGCATTTTTAAAACGCAATAAGTAAATAATCAGTTTTAAATCGCACTCCCAAACACCCCCAAGTTGTTTTCTTCTGTTTAAAACAAGGTTTTACTTCAACAGTAACATTAAGTATTAAAAAAAAAGGTTTGCCTAATGTATACTCTGAGAGTACGGGATAAACTATAAATTAATTAAACTTAAAAGTTATAATTAAATTTGATTTTTAATTTAATAGACTCAATATTTTCTTTTATAATCACTTAAACCTTGTTCTAAAGGCACTAATTAAACTAACTTAAGAAAAATATTATATACTCTTAAAGCATTTCCATCAATAACACAAGTTATACTTTAACATCTGTTACGTCAGCGCCACATCAGCTTTAACAATTCACGATAACATCCCAAAAAACACCCACAACAATAACATCCTAAATTAAACTTTAACATTTTATGTTTTCAATTTCAACCCCTAAACTAAAACAAACACTTCATTTATTAAAAAACATATCATTAATTTGAAAAAATATTACAATACGAAATTAAAAAAAAAAAAAAAAAAAGTTACAACGAAATAAAAAAAGACACTGAAAATTAAACTTTACAACATAAAGGAAATGACGAGAATACAATTTACTGACGAGGTTGCAAGTTATATTTTTTGATTATTCGGTCTTTTTCGTCATTGATCCAAAGCCACGACATTCGGATCTTTGCCTTCAGTATCAACCATCAAAAACTTCATCTCCTCCAACCTTGTTATTGTTTCATCTTTTTCTTGCTGGGCCCGATATGCCGCTGCTGCGGTTTCACGTTTGATACGATACTCGTTTGCCATAGTTTCGGTGAAATAAATTGACGAGCTCGTTCCTCCCGTGCTCGCTCCCCCAGTACTTGACGTGCTCTCGGATCTTGCTTTCTTGGAAGCACGTTTCTTTCCCATAGGGCGTGGTTGTTCATCATGACCAAACAAAGCCTCGTTTGTTTGGCTTGGGACATTGCCGGTTAAATCAACCGGTTTCGGCGTGTCCCATTTCTTAGAATGACGCAAAACCTCCCAAGCGTCATCGAGAGCAAACGGTGATGCTTTGGTTTCCTCACGATACCATTGCTTTGCCCGTTTCATCACATCCATCTCACTTTCCCCGCTTCGCTGTTCCCGTTGCGCACGTTTGTAAAAAGAGTTGAACTTTGTGCAACATTGGTTCAACGTTTTCCACTTGCTTGACATCATATCCTTGTTGCGCCGTTGAAAGTTGAGTCTATTGAACTCATTTGTGACCCGATACCAAACCGTATCTTTGGGTTGTGCACGCCCAACTTTCGGATCCTCCGTTACAACTATGTAACACCTGACAAGTAATTCTTCCTCTGCTGGAGTCCAACGCCCAGTAGCGAATTCTTCTTCATCATCATCGATTGGTTCGGGCTCGGGGTCTTTGGATTTTTTTGACTTTCGTTTAACACGACCTTTGGATTTTTTTGGAGGAGACGTGGGTGTCTCAGAAACATCATGTGTTTCAGTTTGTGAATGTTGTGAGTGTTGTGAGAATTGTAGATTTTGAAAGTTGGAGTTTAAGGTGCTTTGTTAGCTTTGTTGCCAATATTGATGTTGTTGCCACATTTCTTGGCTCGACAAGCCTAGTGGGTTGGGAAAAGACAAGTTGGGGTTTGAAGATGAACCCGCGTTCGGGTTTGATGATGAACCCGGGTTTGAGGTATTCCACCCACCACCGAGAAGATTGAAGAATGTATCATCGTTGCCTCCCGACATTTTTTTTCCATTGAATGAAAGATTGAAGATTGAGAGGATTGAGTAGTGGAAGTGTGAAAAAAATGTTGTTTTAGTTGGGTATTTATAGTGGTAAGATTTTTTTTTTTTTTTAACTAGCCATTTAGGGGCTAAAACGTACAATTTTTTAAACCCCAACGGTAACTAGCCGTTAGGGGGGGAGGTGTTTTGTAAAATTTTTGATTTTTTTTTTATGTTGATAACGCCCGTTGGGCAAATAACGCGGCTTTAACGCCGGAGGTCTAAGGGCTAACGCCCGTTAATGTGCCTCGTTTCCCTCTAACGCCCGTTAGCCACGTTATGGATGGAGATGCTCTTAGTAATAAAATGTCACGTATTCTTTTATAAGCATATATTGGTTCCATTTACTAGTAAAATAAAAACATTAAAACAAAACGAGCTACACTAGCATGTATTTTCAGGCAACAAACGACAATCTAACCTAGGGCTGAGCACCGAAGGTTCAAAACCGAACCGGACCGACGAAACCGACCGAACCGTCAAAAACCGAACCGGATCGACAGCCCGTCGGTTCGGTTTCGGTTTCAGGTTTTACATGCTTTCGGTTTCGGTTCGGTTCGGTTCGGTCCGGTTCGGCCCAAAACCGACAAAAACCTGCCAAAATACACCTAGACCGACAAAACCGAACCGACAACATTTTCGGTTCGCGTTTTTCACTGTTTTCGGTCCTCGGTTTTCTCGGTTCGGTTCGGGTCGGTTTTTGACCGACGCTCAGCCCTAGTCTAACCCTAAAATTTTGACATGAAAAATTACACTTCTTTCAAGACCAACTAAAATATACTCTTTTTATTTCAAAATTATAGCCACTATTTTTATTTTGGGATATCTCAAAAATCATAATTCTTTTTTTAACTAATTAAAAGAGAGTTTAGTTAATGTGAATAATATTTGATAAATTAAAGAGTGCATTTTTTTAAACTATGTATTTTTTGTTTGTTATAATAATTTTAAGACAGAGTAACAAATAGTTTATTAGAGTCACTTTATTTTGTTTACCCAAAAATTTATGATTACTAAGGGACAAATCCTCACAATCTATCTAGTTTGATCTAATAGTGGAGATTAAACTAAGATTTAAAAGCATATTTTTTTGTCTTTTTTTCAATTCAAGTTTTTTTTTTTAAATTCACGTTTTTTTAATTCGCGATATTTTTTTTAATTTGCGTCGCGTTTTTTTTCTTCGCTTTCATACGTTTTCGTCTGTTTTCGTCCGATTTCATACGTTTTCGCCTGTTTTCATATGTTTTCGTTCGTTTTCATACGTTTTCGTCCGTTTTCGTTCGTTTTCATACGTTTTCGTAAGTTTTCTTTGTTTTCGTCCATTTTTCATACGTTTTCGTTCTTTTTCAGACTTGTTTTTACGCTTTCATCCGTTTTCATACGTATTCGTCCGTTATCTTACGTTTTGGTCCGTTTCTTACGTTTTGGTACGTTTTCTTATGTTTTCATCTGTTTTTATACGTTTTTGACTATCACAAGTGATATTATGTGGTATTCAGAATATCACTTGTGATTGTGATATTCAAAATATCATTTTGTGATATTCTGAGTATCATTTGTGATTTCATGAATATCACTTTGTGATATTCTGAATATCATTTGTGATTTCCTAAATATCATTTTGTGATATTTTGAATATCACTTTGTAATATTCTGAATATCACTTTATGATATTATGAGTATCACTTGTGATTTTCTGGATATCACTTTGTGATATTCTGAATATCACTTGTGATTTCATGTTATAAAACATTAGTTGAAAATCACTTGTGATATTCAGAATATTACAAGTGATATTCAGAATATCACTTGTGATCATCTGAATATCACATAATATCACTTGTGATATTCATAATATCACTTGTGATATTCATAATATAATTTGTGATATTCAGAATATCACAAAATATCACTTGTGATATTCTGAAACGTATGAAAACATTTAAAAACGGACGAAAACGTAAGAAAACGGACGAATATGTATGAAAACGGGAAACGTATGAAAGCGTAAAAACACGTATGAAAATGGACGAAATGTATGAATAATGGACGAAAACGTATGAAACCGGATGAAAAAGCATGAAAACGGGCGAAACAAACTAAATCAGATGAAAACGTATGAAAACAGACGAAAATGTATGAAAGCGAAGAAAAAAGACATGAATAAAAAAAAAACTGAATTAAAAAAAAGTAAAAAAAATAAATACAAAAAAGATAAAAAAAACAATAAAGAAAAAGACATGAACTTATGTTTATCTATTAAATCTTAAATTAATCCCCATATCAAACTAGATGAATGGTGATAATTTATCCATAAGAGCAAGCATTTAAACTTTTCTAAAGTTTATAAGGCGGCCCCCAGTAAGGACACACGATCGACTTAGTCGATCGAGTGCTACTCGATCGCCCTACTGTGGGGATTCGATCGTGGGTATGTTTTTGTGTAACTTGGTCGTGGGAGCGATCGACTTTCACAAATAAAACCTTGTCTTTCTAGCCGTTTTGTAACGGTTGGAAAAAAAAAATCTTTTAAACTACCTTATAAATACACAACATATTAACACACTTCAATCCACAAATCTCATTTCACACAATTCCACCTCAAACCACTTCTCAACACAAAATTATTATGGCTTGTCGTCTCCCCTATTCCGTTGAAGATATGCAAATGTACGTTAAAAAATAATGCGAAGAAGACGATGAGGCTCGAAAAAACGCTATTATAGACGTTATCAATCTGTTTGATCAGGCAAGGACAAAGAAGCAACGTATGAGAGAAAAATACACGATTTGCAACGACATTACGCCTGAACGAAAAGCTGTGATCGATAAATTTTTGATGGATGAAGCCCGCAAAGACGACAACATTGCTGACATGTTGTGGGGGTGTGTTCAACAAATACATAACAACATCAGCACCAAAATCAATTGGAGCTATTGGGAGAACAAAACCGATGGTGTAGGTGCATCAAGTTCGTCAGCTAGATTTGTTGGGCAACCTCTGCTAGACGAGGAACGTTTGGCTCGCATCGAGGAATTTGCTGGTTGTCGGTCTCCTTCGTATGATTCTGAATGTGGGGAGCATTCATATTAGGATTTATGATTTATGTATTTCGTATCGTTTTTATTTTTAATAAATATATTAATGTTTTTATTTAGTATCGTAATGTTTTTATTTTTAATGAATTTTAAATTAATTATTAAAAATGTTTGAATTAAATAAAAAAAAGTTGAACATGGTCGGCCTTTACTGGGACAATCAATCGTCTAAAGATCGTTGGAGAGAAAAAGCTGACGTGACAGAGAAAATGAGAAAATGAGAAAGACCGTCTATTATTTTGGAACCGAGGTGAGTCGAAGATTTTGATATCCTTTAAACCCCGTTTGGAAAACTGTGTGTGGTAGTCGGTATACAAAAAGAATCCTGTTTCCTCTAAATCCTTCTTATATAGTATATTCATAGAAAAGTCAACCTGCTGTAAAATTTACGCAATTTGGGTTAATATTTGGCGTTAATCAAGGCCATTATCATCCTCACTTCACACGCAAACATCATTTTCACTTACACACTCTCCCTCTCACTCTCCGGCCACCTTCCAACCACCTACTCAATCCACGTGTCACTTTTCAGATCTGCCTATTACCCAACTTATTAATTAGGGCTTATAATTTCAGGTAATTCATTTAACTTACTTTTTGTAATTTTATTGGATTACAATGCTGTTTAACTGTTTGATGAAATGTCACTTAGTTTTTATAAAAAATAGTTTAGTTGAATGACGTGGCAATAGGATTGTTGTTTTTGTAGTGATGATTTGGCGGCATTGGATTCATTTGATGTAACGAGGGATAACGGAAGATTGTTATGATGATTAGATCCAAAATAAAATGGTTTGCGCTTGGAGGTCTGGTTTTGTCGGTTTTGTCTTTGTTAGTGCATATGTTTGTTGCGAATACGAGTGTGGGGTTGGTGCAGCATAGTGTCATGACACGGTTTATCGAGGATTTGAATATAGATGTTGTCGGGAAACAGGTATAGTTTGTTGCAACTGTTAGTTTGTATTATCGGATAGGGTTGTGGTAGTGGGTTGATAAGGTTTTTTTTTTTCTTCGTTTTGGTTACTGCAGGGTGTTAGATCTAAAAGTTTGTGGAAGAAGGTTAAGTCTTTAGAGGTTTTGCAGCCGTATGCAAACCCTCGAAGTAAATATCCCGGTAATAAATTGGCTCTCTACCTTGTTATAGACTCACGTTGAAGTATATTTGTGATACATATTAAAGATGCTTTTCTCCGCTGGTTTCATCTACTTCATATCAACTCCTCCAAAAGGTTTAAATCGGCTGGGAACCCAGACCCCCATGCACCGCTTTTGAGTGCCCACTGACCCTAGCCCCAAGCAATGACCTTTAGCCAGAAGTTGGGATTGAACCCATGACCTATTTTTCCCAAAGCCCTCCGTGACTGGTCAATTGGCCGTCTGTGGTGGGGGAGTGATACCACTGGGGCAATGCCCCTATGGGTCTAATTATTATCAACTCATAGATGAAACTGTAAGCTGATATCATGATTCATATAAAAACAAAGTTCTCGGAGTTGTATTTCTAGATAAATACTTTTTGCTTGATGTGATGTAGCATGCAATAGGATCGACACTTTAGCTTCCAACATATACTTGTATCCTTGCTTTAAGTTGCTTTATCTCGACATTGCAGCTCCAGTTGAACAAAGTAATGGTTTCATATATGCCAAAATTTTCGGTGAATTTGAGAAGATCAGATCTTCGGTATGTGCATATTGTTCTGTTTTTTTCTTCTGAAATTTGATGGAATTTTTCTTAAGGCTTATACGGGCTTGTCATTTTTATAGATTTGTGATCTTGTTGCCATATCCAGGCTTCTCAATGCTACTCTGGTCATTCCAGAGATTCAAGACAGTACTACTTCAAAAGGCATTAGGTATGTTTGGCAGTTATGGGAACATCTAGAAATAACCATTTAGTTTATTTTTTAATATTTGCGCATTTCTTAGTTTTTTATGAATTTTCTGCAGTTCCGAGTTTAAAAGCTTTTCATACCTCTACAATGAAGAACAGTTCATAACCTCTCTTAAAAACGATGTAATCATTGTGAAAAGTCTGCCTCTTAAGTTGAAGGAGGCTAGGAAACGGAAAGAGCTTCTTACTTTCAAGCCCAAAAAGTCCGCTTCTCCTGATTACTACATTAAGGAAGTCTTGCCAGAGTTAAAGAAGTCAAAAGTTATTGGATTGGTCGTTATGAATGGAGGCTGTCTACAGGTATTAGTTTTATTTATTCTTTGTTGCTCCACTGTAAGGTAAGTGGCACATTTAATCTGATTGAGTTTTGAAGTTACCAAAGTACTCTTAAATCAGAAAATAGTCTCCCCCTAATCATGTATGTATGTGCTAACGTACCAATGTTTGGGAACCAAAACACATAAAGGATGACTTACCTGGCGTGAATCAAACTGAAGTAATATGTATTTTCCACGCTCTCTATGAATGTAACCTAGTAACTGAACGCAGATATGCAATGCGTAATCATGCTCAGAGAGATTATATTGTGTGAGCAATGTTCGCCAACTTAGTGGATAGTTCTTTGTCAACAAGTCATGGTTAGAACAGAAAATACAGATAGTGTGATTAGTATTTTAGTAAGACTGAACTCGCTTTTGATAATAGCTGGGGTGATTAAAAAAAATTGCACTTGTACTAGTATAATATGAGTGCTTTCAAGTTCTGCAAGTATGCTCCTGGCCTCCAGTCATCCATTACTCAACTGAGATTTACAGATCTCAATCTCGAAGTGTACGTGCACCTCTTAACAGATGAGTAGCTAATATGTGGTATTAGCTGTGATAATGTAGCCAGTAATCTCAGATTGAGGAATCCTTGTTGTCTAACATCACTATTCTCTGACTACATAACACCCATGTATATAAGTTGGCTTTCGAAATTCGAACATATATTTGCATTGTGTTTTTATCTATTCCCCGCTTTCCTAAAAGTCTAGCACTTGCGTTTATGATGGAGTGTATACTGCCAATGATTACTTAGTTTGGACCAGGGATTCTGCCACAATCTCCTTCTGTTCCAAACGCTTAATTTAGCCCCTCCTATCATCTGTTTGTTTGAGTCACTTCATCTGATAGTATGGACTTTGGAGGATTATATGCTGAATTGCAACTACTATCTGCTTCACTTTCTCAAGGAACCTTGCAGTTTTTGTAGATGTTTTTGAAATAATTTTTATATTGATTCTTGATTGCACGAAGTTGTCTCATCTTCCATTTTGTCGAAGCATTTCTAATACCCATTTTCTTATCAGCCCATCCTCTCGTCTAAGTTCGTCGAATATCAAAGGCTCAGATGTCGGGTAGCATTTCACGCACTTCATTTCCGTCCTGAGATTCTAGCACTTGCACATCTAATGGTGAAAAGGTTAAACATTCTCATTTGCTCTTTAACTTTATGTTCTTATTAAAAGATCCAAAGTACTAATTTTAGCATAGGCTTTTTGAGATGAGACACATATATCACTCTTCTTTACTTTTTAACATCACGAGAAAATTTATACTCACCCATTATGTGAATTGTTAAGATTTGTGTGGTCTTAGATAAACCAATATCTAATCTAAATAGTTTTCATATGCAGGTTACGAGCTTCAGGGCAACCTTATCTTGCATATCATCCTGGTCTAGTAAGAGATAGCTTGGCTCATCAGGGCTGTGCTGAGCTTTTCCAGGTTATAGTTTGTTTTACATTAAAGTTTACCCTTATAGTGCTACTAGAAGGTTTAGGTGGATCATATATGATTTTCATACCTGACTATCATCCACTTCTGTGTAGGATATCCATACTGAACTTATACAGTACCGACGTGCACAAATGATCAAGCAGAAAATCATTCATGATGAACTGCGTGTTGACTCATTTATTCGAAAAGCAAATGGCTCATGTCCACTGATGCCTGAAGAGGTATATATATGGATTCATATTCTAGATGGTATCTGGTATGTCATGGCAGTCTGTTCGATATGTATTTATCTATTTCTATTGGCTATAACCTTTGTAGGTGGGACTTCTCTTCCGAGCCATGGGCTATCCACCAACAACGAGAATCTACTTGGCAGGTTCTGAAACGTTTGGTGGTCAACGTGTCATGATCCCTCTTCGAGCAATGTATACCAATTTGGTAGATCGTTCAAATCTATGCCATAAACATGAACTATACAAATTGTTAGGCAATGAAAGCCCACTATCTTCAAACTCCTTCAAACCTGTTTCTACTAAAACTTCCAAGGACCCGAAAAAAGAATGGAATGAGGCGGGTCCGCGCCCTCGACCTCTTCCACCTCCTCCAGACCGCCCTATTTATCAACATGAAAAAGAAGGATGGTATGGCTGGGTTGCTGAAAAAGATTCAGAGCCAGACCCTTCGCCACTTGATTTAAGGGCCAAAGCTCACAGGTTGCTGTGGGATGCCCTTGATTATGTAGTATCAGTTGAAGCAGATGCGTTCTTCCCTGGGTTCAACAATGATGGCAGTGGGTTGCCAGACTTTTCAAGCTTGGTCATGGGACATCGGCTCTATGAAATGGCATCTGCCAGAACTTATCGACCCGACAGGTGAACAAGTGTTTTCATGTTTATACTGTTAATATATATATATTTTTTTATGGATAAAGTATACCCTGTCCCTGAGTATTAAGTTTTATTCATTATGGCCACCCAACTATTGAAACTACTTTTTGGGCCACCAGAATATATGTTTGGTTTTGTTCATACCGATTTTGGTGAAAGCACGCTGGGTAAGGAAGATAACCTTAATGTTTTTGGAAATAAACAGAAATACACTGGGTTATTTGGTTACTTTTCTGTTAAAGTAGTTCTTAGAGGTGGGTGAAAAAAGTTGAATGCGTGGCTTCCTTATACAATATCTTGTTTTTTTTTTCTTCTTGGAAATTAATTATTTTTCTTTTTAATATATCAAACAGGGAATTTCTAGCTAAGTTGTTTAACAGTACTCAAGATCATCTTTATTTTCCAAAACGAAGTTGGATATTAGCAGCACGTAAACATCTGAATGACAGCCTGGCAGAGGAAGGATTAGAGAGGCAGTTAATCCAATCAAAACCAATTTCATTCCTCTCCCACCCAATCCCAGAGTGCTCATGCACCATTTCTAAAACAGGTGGCAAAAACGTGTGTCCCAAATGGATGGAAGACAGTCTCTATAAATCCAGACTGCAAGAGAGCACAACGCTCAACGAGAATGAACAACTCGATGACAATGAAATAGATGAAGAGCAAACAGATCCGGATCCAGAAGATGAACACAAGTCAGATAGTTCGCCTTCTATGGAAGAAGATGTTGAAATGGATCCCAATGATTAGATGTTTATAAAAGATCCATTCGGATTTTTACCATGGCCAACCAGATTCTTTTATTGATTATTATCATATAATATTCGTTCGGAGGTCACATTTTTGGTCAGACTGTTGTCATGGCCTTGCGGTTGCACAGAGTGATACAAGTAAAGGATAATGGTAAACAGAGAGATACAATTTGATAGCTTTACACCGTTTTCATTTTGTTTTTACGATATTCATACCTTTTGTTGTTTTGTGTACTTCATATGCTTAATATTTTAGGTTGAGTTTATGAATACCTGTAAACAATGTAATATGTAATAGTAACCCCAGATCATATATGCTGAATATGTTTCATGAGTTGTTGAACATGAGTGATACAGAGTAGTATATATCATTTCAGAAAGAGATTAGCTAAATCGACTCTTTCATTGGTTAATCTAGTTAAAACTAAAAATGGAAGTTAATTAAATAACTGATATCTTGCTGGTGTCTATATACAAGTCAATGTGCGAGCCAAAAGGGAACCACAAATGTAGTTGTGTTTCTAATATTTAAACCACAGGTTAGAACAACAAGAGGTCTGGGTTGGGTGATTCCTACATTGAACCATAAATTGCAAGACGATGAAACTTGAATGGTGATTGTCTGTTCAATTGGTTCAAAGAGTGAATGGTAGACACCTTACTGAATCATGCATTCAAAGCAAAACCGAACTCTTAGTAACAAACAAAAGCTGCCCAAAATAACGAGTGATTGACAAAAATCATAGAGTTCGCTTGATTTACCTAACAATTACCTAATAAGGACATGCATATTCACTATTTGAGGTTGTGTTTTGAATCGGGTTAATACACGACAAATCAGACCAATAAGTACATGGTGTCGTACAACAAATAAACATGAAAGCACCAAATCATGTTATAATTGGTTATAAAAAGTGGGAATGCCTCTTTTTACATGTTCTCCTACTGTACCCTATCTAAAGACTAAAAAACTACCAGTACCACTATACAATCAAAATCTTTAGAGGATGAAAATTTTCGTCCTCAACTTATGAAATGTGTAATTGGGTAGCTAAATGTACAAAAGCTTCTTCGCGGCAAGGAATGGTAAGTCCCCCCATTGGATGGTTGAACCCAAATTCTTCCTCCGATCTACGGAGCAAATCTTGGAACAATGGTTGGTCCAAGTAAGATAAAGGAACCACAAACCGTTTCTTTTGAACTTCTCCCACATACACAGCCAAATATCCTTTGGGAACGTCTTGTTGATGCTTTTTACTCAGTTTGATTAATTGTTTTGCATTAGAAACTAACGATTGAAAACGGAAAGAACCCATGTTTTTGGAGCTAAAAGTAGTATGTTTTTAGAGAATATATGAATTGGAAGGTGTAGTTTGAATGATGGAGGTCTCAAGTATGAAGCTTATATTTATAGTGTTTATACTTTGCAGCTAGCCAACCCAAATTGTAATTTTTCATATTTTTATAGATAATTTATATGATGTTTCTGTAAGGGCCTACTTCATGTGAAGCTTCACATGGCTTTGTTTAAATATAGCTGACATTACAATATAACTTTTGTTATCTATCTATCCAATCAATATATAAAACTTGGCCTACTTTACTTGTTTCTGTGAGGTCATGCTCAGGACTAATGTACCCACAAAACTTTGGACCTACGCCGTTCATAATATGAGGTCGGATGCCCAACTTGGCATGTGACTAAATTATTAACAGCCTATTTTTCCATTACCGATAACTTTTAGATGATGTGGTATTTCAAAGACTGCACTTAATGCCTGGCCATACCTAAAGGGATAGGATGTATTTCGGACGTCTTCAGAGTTTATTTTTATATTCTCGGTGGTATGCCAGTTCCTAGGGTATGAGAAGTTTAATTCTAGCAGTTAAATGTAATGAAAAATGGAATGCCACCATCAATAATCCAATGTAGCATATTACGAGTGTTGTTACTTGAAAGATCGTTGCTTTTTAGATTTTTTGGGTTGCAGAAGCTGCAAAATTTATGACTATTAAGCTGTCCTGCAAAATAGAATTTTTACACACATAGTAAAACTAAGTAAGCTTTACTATTTGGATCAATACTCTTTCTCCATACAAATTAAATCCATCATCACAATAACACATGTGCGAGGTCATTTTATACCATAATTTAGACAGATGGTTGTAGTTCAAATCTATGAGTTTGGTGATGCAAACGATATGATCACTAGGGATAAAACAAATTTAATTCTATGTTGGAGCAGATCTATGAGTTTAAATGGGTTCTATTTGTGTCGGTTAATTGATTATAATTAAATAACATCACTGATACCATTTTGGCATGAAGTTGTATAAGTTGTTACCTAATCCTAGTGTATATATACTTGGTACAGTTGATTCTCACATAGATAGGAAGTTGCATTATTACGGGAGTTTGTATAGTTTTTAGTGTATTAGCTACTCAATAGTTTGCGCACATATAAGTGAGATGCCTTCTTTTTTTCTTTGTGCAAAGGTACATATGAAGATGTACCGTTGTATCTTTTGAAAAAAAGAAGAGTACCAATTCATTCATGAGTTAATGGTTTTTCATTTCATTTGAATCATTATCTCAAAAAATCGATTACCCAACTATTCGTTCACTCAGATGGGGTTTGGCTCAACACATGTTTGTGTCAAAATTACCAAAACTTTATACGGGTCACAATACATGATTAGCACAATAACTGTCACATTTGCTGAATAAAGTGAAGTAGAAGATATGTTGTACCATTAAAACACTCTTAATCAATTGCTGACCCGTTTGACAAAATTGAACCTACATCGACCAAAACATGGTTTCTTGACTTAGCTATATGGTCAGATGGGTTCATAGAACCATGCATCGCAATTGAGTTTGTGATTCACCTAACTAATAGTTACATACTAAGGATATGCATCAGCATTTAGTTTGTAATTTATATGGCGCAAAACTAGATGAAAAAAATCATGGTCTATTGCTACATATATACATACTAAGGAGTGCCTCTTTTTACAAGTTCACCTATTGTAACCTCTAGTCTCTAAAATACTACTACTATACAGCCAAAATCTTTGAAGGATGACAATTCCCCGTCCTGAAACTTTTAAACGTGTATTTGGGTAGTGAGATGGATAAAAGCTTCTTCGCGGCAAGGAATGGTAAGTCCTCCCATTGGATGGTTGAACCCAAATTCTTCCTCTGATCTGCGTAACAAATCTTGGAACAAGGGTTGGTCCAAGTAAGATAAAGGAACCACAAACCGTTTCCTTTGAACTTCTCCCACGTACACAGCCAAATATCCTTTGGGAATGTCTTGTTGGTGCTTCCCGTTCAGTTTGATTAGTTGTTTTGCATTAGAGAGTAATGACTGAAAACGAAAGACAGCCATGTTTTTGGACGAAAAGAAGATTACTTTTGAGAAAATGAAGTGATACAAGGAGTTTGTAGGATTGGAAGGTGTAGATTGAAGAAGGTCTCAAATATAAGGCTTATATTTATAGTCCCTATACTTGCAGCTAGCCACCCAAGTTGAAATGAAAATAAGGCGTACGGTTTCTATAATGGCCTACCTAATGTTATGCTTCACATGGCTTTGTTCAGTTCGGTATACTTACAAAATATATTTTGTAATCTATATATCCAATCAATATATACGATAACTAGGCCTACTTGTTCCTGTGAGGTTATGTGCAGAGCTAAGACACGGCACTTCGGACCTACATCAGCTTTCAAGCAAAGCCATGTGAAGCTTCATATGAAGTAGGCCCTTATAAATCTGGCTCATCCTTCTAGTCATTTTGGGTTGAGTCTTAGGATTATAAGATCGGAAAGATGTTTTGATGGATTTTATTTGAGTCCGTTAACATGATTAAATGTCAACAAAAGTAAAATAATTGTTATCATTTTGGTATGAAGTTGTATAAGTTATTATGTAAGTTTACTACATATATACTCAGTACGGTCATTGTGACACATAATCGTCGGTTCAGTTGGACGCAGTTGCATTAATCACTACTGTAGTTTCTCATAATTGGTAGTGTATTAGCGACTCTCATGGTGTGATCACATACTGTCATAAGTATTAGCTACTACTTGTATTACAATCACGTTCCTGTCATATAATAGATGTACTGGTGCTCTATATATCAATCAGTTACTTATGGCCTGTTTGTTTTAATCACTACAAAAAAAATATCATTTTACCACACTTATAAAAAGTGTGGAATATTTTGAAGATTTTTAACATTTATGAATGCGTAAAAATTGGTTACATAAATAAGTGTGAACAAATTTTAAAAAACAAAAGAGTTCCCACACTTATATGTGTTTCAAAAAAAGTTCACACTTTTAAGTGTAAAGAAATTTAGAATTTGTCCGCACTTTCAAGTGTGTACTATATTTGTAACACACAAATTCTCCACACTTTTCCTTTTTTTTTGAAAATTTAGGTGTTACAAATATAATGCACACTTGTAAGTGTAGACACTAGATTTATTCACACTTAAAGGTGTGAACTTTTTTTTAAAACACATATAGATGTGAAAACTTCTTTGTTTTTTAAAATTTGTTCACACTTATTTATATAACTAATTTTACACTTAGTGTGATAAAATGACATTTTTTCTGTAGTGAATTGTTTATTAAGTTATGTCTAACTATAGTGTCTGTGTAAATACATGAGGTTTGTTTCTAGATAAACAACCTTGTTTGTATAATATACTGAACAAGAAACTTTATAGAAATATTAGTGACTTAATTGAAAAAGCTACATACTTTTCTGTTAAGTCATGCTTCTAGATTAAGTTCATTACATACAAGTCCTCGTAGATTTACCAGATTAAATAATTTTCTCAAACAACCCAATTAAATCAAAATCATTTACAAATGATTATCCCTATATTATTCTATGGTTTTTTCGTTTTCTGTTTTGAGCTAACACTTTTCGTAGTTAAGTTTTTTATTTAATCAAACAGTAAGATGACATTTACCTAACAAGGATATGATATGCATATCCGCTATTTTAGGTTGTGATTTAAATCGGTTAATACACGACAAATCAGACGAATAAGTACATGGTGTCGTGCAACATATAATCATGAAAGCACCAAATCATACTCCCTCCGTCCCGAAATTATAGTCATGAGAGAGAAAACACAAGATTTAATAAAAGTGGGCCATATTAATTTTCAACCACTTAAATAGAATATTCCCTCATTATATTCTCTAGTTTTTACTTAAAAAGGAAAGTGGACAATTAATTTGGGACAACCCAAAAAGGAAATGTGGATTATAAATATTGGACGGAGGGAGTAATTAGTTATAAAAAGTGGGAAATGCCCCTTTTTACATGCTCCTACTGTACCCTATCTAAAGTCTAAAACACTACCGGTCTACCACTATACAATCAAAATCTTTAGAGGATGAAATTTTCGTCCTCAACTTATGAAATGTGTAATTGGGTAGCTAAATGTACAAAAGCTTCTTCGCGGCAAGGAATGGTAAGTCCCCCCATTGGATGGTTGAACCCAAATTCTTCCTCTGATCTTCGGAGCAAATCTTGGAACAATGGTTGGTCCAAGTAAGATAAAGGAACGTACCACAAACCGTTTCCTTTGAACTTCTCCCACGTACACAGCCAAATATCCTTTGGGAACGTCTTGTTGATGCTTTTTATAAAGTTTGATTAATTGTTTTGCATTAGCAACTAAAGATTGAAAACGGAGAGAACCCATGTTTTTGGAGCTAAAAGTAGTTTGTTTTTAGAGAATATATGACTTGGAAGGTGTAGTTTGAATGATGGAGGTCTCAAGTATCAAGCTTATATTTATAATGTCTATACAGTACTTTGCAGCTAGCCACCCAAATTGTAATTTTTCATATTTTTATAAGTAATTATATGGCGTTTCTGTAAGGGTCCACTTCATGTGAAGCTTCACATGGCTTTGTTTATTTAGTAGACCTAACAATATAACTTTTGTTATGTTAGAATTTGGAGTATTAATCTGTGGCAAACATATCATTCTATCAGTTCCTAATGGCTTTCATGTTATGATCATTGCAGAGATTCTACAGGGGCCATTCATGGACAAAGAATAAAAGGTTTAAAGTTCCAAGAAGATGGTTTCTGCTGAAGAGTTCTCATTTCTGCTGATGAGTCATTTATAGCCGTTAGAGGGGTCTTAGTGTAACTTAATCTCCTATTTAATAAGTCCCTTAATCTAGGGTTACAAAGACACTTGAGTGTGCAGTCTTTTGTATCACTCTCCTCTCTTCTCTCAGATCATTTCACTGATCTTGTCTTGTCTTTACATTCATATGATTATTGTCTCATTGACATTAATCTAATCTTGTAACATTTGAATACTATTAATCTAAGCTGACTATTGCAGCTTAGATCTGAATAAAGGTTCTATTGTTCATCTAGTGTTGCCTATACTTTCGTACATGGTATCAGAGCCTCAGGCTCATTGATTCTCTTTGGCAACAAAGGTGTGGTTTGGGGTTATTGCTATTGGTGTTATCACTGGTTATCTTCTGTTTACAATTTACCCTAGACTAAGTGAATCTAGGGTGATTGTGATTTGTTCTTCCGCTGCATATTTCTCTGTAAGTCTAAGTCTTATCTTCTCTTTAAACATACAGTGCTTAAAGTCTCTGTGGGTGCAAACGGGTAGACTAACATCTTGATCTGCCACCTTGAGTGGCACGAATACCTGCTCTGGTTTACCCTAGTCCACAGGCTTGGTGCTTGTTGTTTCTTATTGCAAAGTCTTATTTACTTGTCTATTTACTCTTATTATTATATCTATCTGTGATTCTTTGTCTGTCTTATTATCTCTATCTTATTGTTTGTATTATGGCTATTGGTGATGATAATGTTGGAGGTGGTGGTTCCACTGAGAAAAGCTTATCCTTTGGTGATGCTTTGTACTTACACCCCAATAACACCAATGGTACTCCCATTATTTCTATTAAACTCACTGGAACTGAAAACTATAAAATATGGAATATGGCCATGATGTTTGCCTTAAGGAACCATAACAAGTTGGGGTTTATTGATGGTACTTGCATAAGAAATGATTCAAACCCCAGTCTTGCTAATCAATGGGATACTTGCAACTCTGTTGTGGTCACTTGGATCCTCAACTCTCTCAGCCCTGAATTATTTGCTGGTGCTATTTATTCTAAAACTGCTTATGAAATGTGGAATGATCTTAAAGACACCTATGATAAAGTTGATGGTTCAGCTATCTTTAATTTGCACAAAAACATAAATTCTCTTAGTCAAAGTGGGTCCTCCCTTGCTGATTACTATAACAATCTTAACTCTTTATGGAAACAATTTGATTGTATGATTAGCTTGCCTCCCTGCACTTGTGAGGCTGCAAAACATTTTGAAAAACACAATCAGCTAATCAAGTTAATGCAATTTCTTATGGGTCTTGATGACTCCTATGTTCCCATCAGAAGCAATATTTTAACCAGAGATCCTTTACCTAATGTCAAAACTGCTTTCTCTATTGTATCTGGAGAAGAATCTCACAGAAATGTTTCATCTGGGAATAGCTCTGCTAAACCCAATGCTACAGCTTTTGCTGCAAAAACTTCTGATGGTGGAAAATTTCTTGATAACAAAAGAGGTTTTAACAACAAAGTGTCTAGTTTTAATAATGGTAACGGCTCTAATAGCAGAGGACCAAACATGAACCTAAAATGTACTAATTGCAAAAAACCTGGTCACACCATTGATAGATGTTATGATCTTGTTGGCTATCCTACTGGATATGCTAAGAGAAATTTTAATGGTAAACCTTTCAGCAGTAACAATGTTTCTGCTGAAACCAATCTTGTCACTGATAATAGTACCAGCAACTCTCCTGTCTCCTTGTCTAATGAACAGCTCTCAAGACTTATGAGTCTTCTCAATGACAACAATGTGTCATCTGCTAATGCCAACTTGGCAGGTAAAAATTTTTCAGGAACCTTCTTTAATGGCAGTGTCAAGTTTAATATAAACTTCAATAAGTTTTTTAACAACAACACTAAGATATTATCTGGAAACATCAGTCTTGGTTGGATTGTTGATTCTGGTGCAAATCAGCACATGACTGTGACTGAAATTTTTTTAATCAATGTTGTTAACATTTCAAATCTTGGTTTAACTGTTGGACATCCCAACGGTACTCAGGCCTTAATTACAAAAATTGGTGATTTAAAGATCAATAATGATCTAACTCTTTTTGATGTACTTGTTGTTCCTGAGTACAATGTTAGTTTGCTATCTGTTCATAAAATTGCTAGAGACAACAAGATGTTTGTCGGGTTTAATGAATCTAATTGCTATATACAGGATTTACATCAAAAAAGGATTGTGGGGATTGGTAAACAACACAATGGGTTATATATGTTTGATATTGATTCTTCATGTAAGATTATTTCTAATAACTGCATATCTGTTTGTCATGTTTCAAAAAATCTTTGGCATCAAAGACTTGGTCATCCCTCTGACCAAGTCCTACAGATACTTAAACCCACTCTTAAATTTGATAGTACATCTGAAACTGATCATCTCTGTGACACTTGTAATAAAGCTAAACAAACCAGGGAACCATTCCCTCTAAGTGAACATAAATCAACTAAAATTGGTCAACTTGTCCATCTTGATGTATGGGGACCATATAAAGTCACTAGCAGAGATGGTTACAAATATTTTTTAACTGTTGTTGATGACTATTCCAGGGCAGTGTGGGTTTATATGCTTAAGGGGAAGGATGATGTTTATGTTTCCATTGTTAACTTTACTCATATGCTATCAAATCAATTTGAACACAATGTCAAGATCTTTAGAAGTGATAATGGGACAGAATTTGTCAATAATAAACTTCAACATTTTTTCCATGAAAACGGAATTTTACATCAAACCTCTTGTGTTTATACACCACAACAAAATGGTATAGCAGAAAGGAAACATAGGCATCTCCTTAATGTAGCTAGATCCCTCATGTTTCAGGGGGAATTACCTCTAAATCTTTGGTCTGAATGTGTTCTAACTGCTGCCTATGTCATAAACAGGTTGCCCTCTTCAGTTCTGTCTGGCAAGTCCCCGTTCTTCCTTGTGTATGGGCATGACCCTTCACTCTCTCTCCTTAGAGTCTTTGGCTGCTTATGCTATGCCACCATTCTCAACATCTCCGATAAATTTGGTAGTAGGTCTGAAAAAAGTGTCTTTATTGGTTACTCAAATGAGAAGAAAGGCTATAAACTCTTGAGCCTTGAAACAAAAAATATCTTTTACTCCAGAGATGTCAAATTTTATGAAACTGTTTTTCCCTTCAAAATGAGTCTCTACAACTCTTACCACCGTATCGTATTCGTCGGTTTCTGAGATTCCTCTCTCTCGCTTCCCAGTACGGGTATGTGTTCCTTCTTGCCCCTGAACGGTCTGTCTTGACTTCTCCCGTTGGACAAATACTGTATCCGTCGTCAATCTTGTGTAAGTCTGGTTTCTAAATCTCCATTAAGGGGGACTTTGTACTCCCTAGATCGATGTAATTCCTCTACGGATACAAAGGAAAGACGATATGGTAAAACAACACCACATATTTGTGTTCTCCAAACTACATTTTAAGGCAAAAGTACCTTTTTTACAACTTCAAATAATAACTGTTTAAGACAGGGTAATAGTGAAGATTTCTAGAACTGTAACACAAGTTTAACTAAACTATCGTATACTCATTTCAATTGTTACCTTTGTATTTGTAGTAGGAAGGGGAATTCGTATATTTGGGTGTGACGGGACCTTATCAGTAGTTGTTGTCAATTTTTAATAAACATTGGTAGAGACGATCACTGAAATATACCAGGGGTATGTAGTTCTACCTGTTCAACTGGTTAAAATCAACTAAATACAAGTGAATCTCCCTTACCAAGAGACCAAAC
>BPTQ01000003.1:188918764-188943697 GCA_019973895.1 Chrysanthemum seticuspe
CTTTGCATCTAGTCTTAATAAAAGTATTGAACCTACCTGTTATGAAGAAGCTATCCATGATAGTAATTGGGTTGATGCTATGAATTCTGAAATTGAGGCCTTAAATGAAAACCATGCTTGGGATATAACTGATCTACCTCCTAATAGAACTCCCATCGGTTACAAATGGATTTTTAAAATCAAATATAAAGCCAATGGTGAAGTTGATAGATACAAGGCTAGATTAGTTGTTAAAGGCTATAACCAAAGGGAAGGAATAGACTATGATGAAACCTTTTCCCCTGTTGTGAAAATGTCTACTGTTAGATGTCTTATTGCCTTAGCTGTAAAAAACAAATGGCCTCTTTTTCAACTTGATGTTAACAATGCCTTCTTGTATGGAGATCTTGATGAGGATATCTATATGACCATCCCCAAAGGGTTCTGTAATGAGAACAATAAAAATAAAGTTTGTAAACTTGTCAAGTCCCTATATGGCCTAAAACAAGCTCCCAGGAAATGGAATGAAAAACTTGTGAGTGTTTTAAAAGAAAATAACTTTGTTCAATCTGTCAATGATCACTCCCTGTTCACCAAAACAGAGAATAACAAGTTTATTGCTCTGCTTGTTTATGTGGATGATATTGTTCTTACTGGAAACTGCATTGATGAGATAAATCTTTTTAAAGAGTTTCTAAAATCCAAATTTCATATCAAAGACTTGGGAAATCTAAAATATTTCCTTGGCATTGAGGTTTTAAAAACTGGGAATGACATTTGTCTTTCTCAAAGAAAATACTGTCTTGAACTCCTCAAAGAATTTGGTCTTCTTGGGTGCAAACCTGTGTCCACTCCTATGGAACCCAACTCTGTGCTTCCATACATTCCCACTGCTGATGACCCATTGCTTATCAACATCACTGGTTATCAGAAGTTACTTGGGAAACTTATCTATCTCACCCATACAAGACCTGACATCTCATACTCAGTTCATTGTCTGGCACAATATATGCATTCTCCCTTAAAATCTCATCTGGAATGTGCCCTCAATGTTCTGAGATATCTAAAAGGAGCTCCAGGAAAAGGCCTAAGGTACAATTTCAGCAACTCTGAAAATCATCTTGAAGGATATAGTGATGCTGATTGGGCCAAATGCAAGAAAACCAGAAAATCTGTCACAGGTTATTGTGTCTTCTTCAATGATTGTTTGATCTCATGGAAAAGTAAAAAACAAAACACTCTTTCAAAATCTTCCACAGAAGCAGAGTATAGATCTATGTCTACTGCTGCCTGTGAAATCATTTGGATTCAAAAAATCCTAAAAGATCTAAAAGTTGATATCAATCTTCCTGTTAATCTTTTTTGTGACAACAAATCTGCTTTACAACTTGCTGTCAACCCTGTTTTTCATGAAAGATCAAAACACTTTGAAATTGATGTTCACTTCATCAGGGAGAAAATTGCAAGAGGTGTTATAAGTGCTAAGAAGATTGGCTCTTCAAACCAAACTGCAGACATTCTCACTAAAAATCTCCCTGTTTATCAGCATAAATTTTTGTGTGAAAAATTGATATTGTTTGATATGTTTGCTAATCAGATTAAAGGGGAATGTTAGAATTTGGAGTATTAATCTGTGGCAAACATATCATTCTATCAGTTCCTAATGGCTTTCAAGTTATGATCATTGCAGAGATTCTACAGGGGCCATTCATGGACAAAGAATAAAAGGTTTAAAGTTCCAAGAAGATGGTTTCTGCTGAAGAGTTCTCATTTTTGCTGATGAGTCATTTATAGCCGTTAGAGGGGTCTTAGTGTAACTTAATCTCCTATTTAATAAGTCCCTTAATCTAGGGTTACAAAGACACTTGAGTGTGCAGTCTTTTGTATCACTCTCCTCTCTTCTCTCAGATCATTTCACTGATCTTGTCTTGTCTTTACATTCATATGATTATTGTCTCATTGACATTAATCTAATCTTGTAACATTTGAATACTATTAATCTAAGCTGACTATTGCAGCTTAGATCTGAATAAAGGTTCTATTGTTCATCTAGTGTTGCCTATAATTTCGTACATGTTATCTATCTATCTATCTATCCAATCAATATATATATTAAACTTGGCCTACTTTACTTGTTTCTGTGAGGTCATGATCAGGACTAACGCACAACACTTTGGACCTACGCCGTTCATAATATGAGGTCGGATGCCCAACTTGGCATGTGACGAAATTATTAACAGCCTAGTGTTTCATTAGCGATAACTTTTAGACGTGGTGGTATTTCAAAGACTGCACTTAAGGATAGGATCTATTTCTGCCAGTGCCAAGGGTATGAGTAATGAGAAGTTTAATTCTAGCAGTTAAATGTAATGAAAAATGGAATGTCACTGTCAATAATCCAATGTAGCATATTACGAGTGTTGTTGCTTGAAAGATTGTTGCTTTTTAGATTTTTGGGTTGGAGACGCTGCAAAATTTTATGACTATTAAGCTGCTGCACATAAACAGCATTAAATAGAAATTATTTGATACAGGATTTTTTTACATACACAGTAAAACTAAGTAAGCTTTACTATTTGGATCAATACTCTTTTTCCATACAAATTAATTCCATTATCACAATTACACATGTGACTATGTGAGAGGTCATTTTATACCCTAATATAGATGGTTGTAGTTCAGATCTATCCCTCCGTCTCAAATTTATTGTCCATATTTCCCTTTTGGGATGTCTCAAAATAATTGTCCACATTCCATATTTAGTAATAAAAAGGTTATTTTGTGAGGGAATATTCTATTTATGTGGTTAAAAATTGTAATGGACCCACTTTTATTAAACTTTGTGTTTTTTTGTCTCCTGACAATAATTTTGAGACGGAGGGAGTATGAGTTTGGTGATGCAAACGATACGATCACTAGTGATCAAACAAATTTTATTCTATGTTATTATGCAAGTGTAGTGTATATATACTTCGCACGGTCATTGTGACACATAATCATTAGTTCAGTTGGATGCAGTTGCATTACTACTGTAGTTTTTCATAATTGTTAATGTATTAGCTACTCTCATGGTGTGATCGCACACTGCAATAAAAAACATGAATATTGGGATGAAAATTAATATATTTATGAGTTGACCATTCTTCATTTCATTTGAATTATTATCTCCATAAATTTATAATCATGAGTTCAGATGGATACACAATGTTATTTAATGGCCTTCGATATCTCTTGTTTCTCAGATTATACAACTTCTTTGAATTCGGTCTGGATGAACAAGTGTGTTTGGGACAGATTCTTGCCGGCGAATAAACACAAAGTATAACAATACCAAACACTGATAAGAACTTTGAAGATCACACAAAATTAATACTAATGAACATGCATTGGATTGATTGATTAACGATTACACAACCTAACCTATTTATATAAATTGAACCGGTACGTGAGATAAAGAGGAATACCCGTTCCCTAAAAGTAAACGGCACTTCTAAACAAAATGTTACAACCCTATTCTAAAACGGTTATATTCGTTATCTATGACCCAACCCATATATAATTTCGGTATATACCGAAATTCACATAAATACATAATACATAATACATACATATACTGATATACATATACACTAAAGTACCCCAACTTTGTTTTCTATAACATTATCGGTCCAACATTCACCCCCCTAATGTTATAGATGACAATCGATTCTTCTTTACTTGACTTCACAGAAATGTGGGTTCATCGTCAGTTTCATAAATGAGATGTGCTTGTTCCTCCTTGTCTTTCTTCTTTCATTTGGTGCATTCACGTGCAAAATGACCTAAGTCACCACATTCATAGCATCTGTAAGTGCTGTTGTCTTTAGTTCCTTGACTCGTACTTGTCCCACGTACATTTGGACTATTCTTCCATTTCATGCTTTCCTTGGCTTCTTTGTTGAAATTTTTACCTCGCCCTTTACCATGACTTTGGTTGTTTAAACGTGCCATCAGAAGTTTGTCTTGATCATTTTCCTCTAGCGTGTCTTGACTTTTGATTCGTTCTTCAACGGCTGTTAATCTTCCAACGGCTTCTTCAAACGACATTTTGTCTAAATCTTGATATTGTTCAATAGTTGCCACGATCGGTAAAAACTTCTTTGGAACCGAATTGAGTAGTTTCCTCACAATTATCTTGCTTTCGAGTGTAGTTCCAAGATTTCTAAATTTTGCCCTTATACTACTCAATTTGCTTGCAAAACCACTTACAGTTTTACTTTCTTTCATCTTTAAAGACTCTAGTTTACTCCTCAAAGTTTGCGAACGTGCTTTCTGAACTAAGTCTACTCCAATGAACATAACTTTGATCGACTCCCAAACTTCCTTTGTAGTCGAACACTGTGCTACCTGCATTAGGACATCTTCGGGAAATGTTTGAAAGATCATTGCCTTTGATGTATGTGCTTTCTTCTTACCCACCGCATCTTCGGAATCAATTGTTTCCCATAGACCATGGGCCTTCAATATTGTTTCCATCAACAATGCCCACGTAGTGTAGTTTGTTTCGGTCAATTTTGGACATTGTAGTGAAACATTTCCTTGTTCTCGAACTGATGCACTGCTTGATGCGTTATCATGCTTGTTACCTTCTTTTCCTACCATGCTTGCTTGCTTTTAACTTGCTTACTTCTTCCAATCAGAACCGAGATGGTTTCTGGTTTTCTTACTCTTGTGTTTGATCAAAAGTTCAAAACTCTTACTTGCTACAGGCCAACTTGCTAACCAGGTTTTCTTGCTAAACTTGCTCAATATTGACCGACTTGCTAATCAATATTGTGTTTTCCAGACCCACTTGCTAATCTGGCTCTTACTGCACGTATTCGACCTACTTGCTAATCAGATTATTGCTTGCTTTGATCAAAATAATTGATCCTTTCTTGCTGATATTAAAACCCCAATGATTCTACTTTCTTGATGGTTTGAATCAAGGGTTCTACTTGCTATTTGAACCTTAGGGCTCGGAACTTGCTATGGACCTAAGGTGTCACACCCCCAATTTACCTGTTTTGCAGCGGAATGGAATTCCTGGGGATTGACTGTCATAGCATCACAATCACAGTTATATTGAACGACCTAAAGTGTCGTTTGGAAAATACATCGTTTGATTTAATAAAATAATCAGAGTTACAACATAGGTCCCAAAAGTTTACAAAGTTTGCGGAAATATAAATATATTACAAGTCCAAACGATGGTTTTAAAAGAAAGTGCCATAATGTACAAAGATGTAAGTCGACGCCGCGACTCAAAAGGTGGTTCCTTAACCATGCCATGATGATAATGCCTTAGATACCTGAGAATAAACATGCTAAAAAGGTCAACACAAAGGTTGAGTGAAATCCATAGGTTTAAGTAATTCGTTTGAACACAATAATCGTAGTGTGAGTTAAACGGTTTCACACTCATCGTTAAAAACAAAATCGTATTTATTTCACTAAGTTCATGACACCAAAGCGTAAACATCGCACCAATAAAAATTGGTAATCATCGTTTCATCGCCGCCCTAATAGGTAATTTGCCAATTTACCTTAATGATTCAAATATAGTGCGCTCGATTTCCCCTAACTGGGTCAATAGGAGCGGGAGTGTTAATTCCAATAGGCCTATTCACAATATTCGCGCTCACTCGCAAGTGACTAATGGTTCATGATGTAGGGACTTCGAACATGGCAAATACTTAGTGACAATAAAACATTCGGATATAGCATACAGTTCAAAGCATATGTGTTCGATTAAAAATGTAGCATGTATCTCCCCCAAGAGTTTGTAAAACAGTTAAAAGAGTAAAAGTGGGGCTATGAACTCACTTGATAAACTGGAATAATGGCAAGAGTGAGTACACTGAGGTATAATGTGATGCGTTAACCGGGACCTATTATCAATGATATGATATGTCATGAGTTGCAATGTAATGTTATGCATGCATTTCGTATGTTATTTATACCATTTGCGGGTTTTGAAAATATTACTTTTCGTCGAAAAATGCTCGTTTGACGTCTTGACCAATCAAAAATCACTTTACAAGTTTTTACGACAAAATGTCATCCTACAATGGTTTTATAATGATTTATGGTGAAATTATCACTTTTCGTCGCAAAACAATGTTGTCGGAAATTTCTTGAAATTAACAAAAATGGCTTTGGAAAACTAGTCGTAAAATGGTGTACGTCGATCGTTAGAGAACGAACTCGACGGTTTTGGAAAGTTTGTATCGATATCTAGAAGTTTCAGTTCAGGAGTTTTCGTCCAAAAGGTCTCGATCATAAAGATATTAAGGGTTAAAGATAGTGATTTTGTTGAATTGTTGTGCAGAAAATGAGTTTCGGCCAAGTTTGAACATCCATAATTAATTTACTACAACTCCGCTATACAAACGGCTTGTCGTTTTGAAAAATATGGCCGATGAACTTGATTTTACTAGAAGACAATTCGTTCCAAAAAGTTTCACATCATGGTTAAAAACAGCCGCAAACATGGACGTTACAGCTACTAAAATACTTGTGTCGTAAAAATAATATAGATTTTCAGAAAATAATAGTTACGGCAACTTTATAAAAACGTGCATATCTTTGTCGTTTCAATTCCGTTTTCTACGTATAATATGTCCTTAGCTTCGTATCAAAGTATACTAATATATTTTAGACAAGTCGAAATAATTTGTGAAGCTTAAGGCTCGTTTTTGACCCGAACAAACTAAAAACTGCATGCTGAAATTTCAGAAAACTATTTATTTCGTCGTCAAACTTTAAAAATCCATAACTTCTTCGTTATAACTCCGTTTTTATCCGTTCAAGCGGCCACGGATTCGTTTTAAAGTATATTTTCTAAATATCAAGGCCAAAGTGTCGTGCCTACTGTCGGTTTTTCCAGAAAATCGAAATAAGGACAGAACATAAATTATAGTTATCGAAAATAGTTTTTCTCGGACAAAACCTATTCTAATCCCTTCAAATCAACTCCAAAGCTAATCTAATCCTACCATACACCTTCTTAGGGTGTCATGGGTTCCTAATCACCATCAAGACCAAAGAATACCATGGGAATAATTATAGGATGACCAAATATGTATATATAACTCAATAAATCATGAAAAATGGTATAAATCACATATCATGCATACTTGCTCCAAAAATGAAAAGAAACATATGAAAATGAAAAGGAAACATGAAAATGATAAAAACAAGCTTACTAGTGAAAATGATGAGGTGCTAGTAACAAGGATTAGCCTAAATACTCTTGGTTTTTATTTCAAAACCTTATATAGAGTATACACTAGATTGTAAATACACTTGTGCTTGAGAAAATTTTTGATCCCCTTTGAGCTACTATGTAGAACCGGTTTTGAGAACCCAAAAGAGAGAAAAGAAAGCTTCTAACACTTTGATAAAAATGAAGTGAAAGTGAATGAAGAAATAATTGTGAAGTAAGACTTTTGTAGAGTGTAAAAACATGTATTTAATGAACCATACATTATTAATTGACCACCCTCCCTTGGACCGGATTTTGGGGCTTCTTGTTCCTCAAGATATATTTTTTTTTATCTAATGTATAATGTAACATTTACTTGTATATAATTTGTGAGAAAGTGTAGTAAATGTGTAAGAAAATGTACAAGTATAGGTAAATAGAAATTTTTGGTACATGTAAGTTTTTAATAATTCAAGATAGGATGTAATGAGATAATAAAAATTGCAAAAATACATTCCTTGTGAAATTTGAGTGATAAAATAATTATCGTATAATTTTTAAGAAAACGTCGTAATAATTTAATTTTAACGATTTATGTACCAAATAAATTTGAAACACTAGGAAAACTAAAAATATAGTTTTTATAAACTAAATGTAAATTTAAAATACATCGGGATCATTTTTGAAAGTAACGGGCTAAATATTCAAAATAATAACTCACGCGATAACGATTATTAAATATAAAAATTACGCGTTGCATGTGAAATGAAATGTCGTGAATGAACTAATGAGATGCACATGATGTCAATGAAATGTAGACTAATCTTAGTCCATATGAAATGTACGTGATGTTATGATCATGAATTCGCCGCTAAACCTTCAAGGTTACGCGAATTTGAAACGAGTAAACCAAGTTTACTATAAATGTTGAAATAATGAGACATGAATTGTGTCGAGAAATGACCTGAAAGTACGGGTTGTCACATAAGGATTCGGTCTTGACTTGCTAAGAATCACTAGGATTCAGTTTAACCTGCTATGAACCACAAAGGGTTCGGTGTCTTACTTTCTAACTTATTTATATAACTCTAATTCTATTACTGAAATATATAAAGTGAAAGCGAGAAGCACTTATTCAAAAAAAAAAAAAAAAAAAACGATCACTTACAATCTTATTTCTTTTTGATTATTATCGACACAAAAGAACCAAACCCGTTTCTTTCTTTTTTAATTAGGGCAAACTTTCGATCCCCTCTTTCTTTTTTTACTGCAATCGATGGTGTGGTTGTCTGGTTCTTTTCCAAGTATGGCGGTGATGGTTTGGTATCTGCTTTCTTCCTCTGGTCGCTACACACAAAGGTTGTACAACAACCATTCGCCGTTGATTCTTGCTTTTCAATCAATCGCCACTTGCACTCGTTCTTCCCTGGATTAATTGACGCTTGCTCTGATATCACTGTAATTTAATGGCCTTCGATATCTCTTGTTTCTCAGATTATACAACTTCTTTGAATTTGGTCTGGATGAACAAGTGTGTTTGGGACAGATTCTTGCAGGCGAATAAACACAAAGTATAACAATACCAAACACTGATAAGAACTTTGAAGATCACACATAATTAATACTAATGAACATGTAGTGGATTGATTGATTAATGATTAGAGAACCTAACCTATTTATACACCTAACCTATTTATACAAATTGAACCAGTACCTGAGATAAAGAGGAATACCGATTCCTAAACGTAAACGACACTTCTAAACTAAACGTTACAACTAGGTATGAGCATTTCGAACCGAATCCCGGAATTGAACCGGAACCGTACCGGTACTGTACCGATTCTTGAAATACGGTACGGTACCGGGACTACGAAATAAGGTGAAAAAAAAATCGGGACCACTAATTCGGTACAAACCGGTACTAAATCGAAAAATTCCCGAAAAAAAGCGGGGAAAACCCGATTTCCCGGTACCGGTATCCAAATCCCGTTCGGTACGGTACCGGTACCACTAATTTATGCTCGGGAAAAAATCGGTACCACTAATTTTGTACGGGATTGGTACGGGACTGGTACCGTGCTCATCCCTAGTTACAACCCTATTCTAAAACGGTTATATTCGTTATCTATGACCCATCGCATATATAATTTTGGTATATACCGAAATTCACTAAATACATAATACATACATATACACTAAAGTACCCCTAACTTTGCTTTCTATAACATTATCGGTCCAACACACAATTGTATTACTACTGGAGTGTTTTCTTTTCTTTTATATTTTATTTATAGTTATTATATTAGCTAGTCCTCACAATTATGATCACATACTTGTATTACAATCATGTTCATGTCTAAGTATATATATATGGGATGTACCATTGCTCTATATCAATCCTTACTTAGGGGCCTGTTAGTTTTAATTGTTTATTAGATCGTGTCTAGGCCACGTACACAACCATATATCCTTTGAGAATGTCTCTTTGATGCATGTTATTCAGTTTGATTAGTTGTTTCACATTAGAAACTAATGATTGAAAACAGAAAGCACCCATGATTTTGGAGCGAAAAGAGAATATATGAATTGAAAGATGTAGTTTGAATGATGGAGGTCTAAAGTATTAGGCTTATATTTATAAGGCCTATACTTGCAGCAAGCCACTCTGATTGTAAGTTTTTTTTATAGTTTATGTGGTTTTTCCGTAAGGGCCTACTTCATGTGAAGTTTCACGTGGCTTTATTGGGTATATTAGACAAACATTTTTTTTAAATTTTTAAATTTTTAATTTTTTAAATTAATTAATTAATTTATTCTTCTTATTATTATTATTATTTTATCTACATATCCAATGAATATATACATGCATTGTTTAGTTGATAGCATTAACAATAATAGAAAGAAAAATAACAAGTAAGCTTACTATTTATATTTATACTAGCTATTTTTTATCCATACAATGACCTTTTACTTACGCATCAGTTTTCTGAGAATTTTGAGAAATTTGATTAATCTTAAACCCAAGTAGTTTAAATATGGTTCTGGTGTGCAGTTTATACAAGTCATTTTACGAAAATGGAACTACACTGCCATTTCAGTATTGTAAGTCAAGCCCAAAAAATATGGGCTGTAAATGTGTTGTGTATATCTCAAGTTCGGAAAAACGGATATAATCTAACAAGTGGTTTAACAATATATATATTCTTTGCTTTTTTCATTTTTTGTATTTAGCTAACACTTTTCGTGGTTAAATTTGTTATTTAATGAAACAGTAAGATGACAACCTAACAGTTACCTAATAAGGATATGCATATCGCTATTCGTGGTTAAGTTTGTTATTTAATGAAACAATAAAGATTGCAAACCTATCACATATAATCCCAAATCACAAATCCTCTTAAACAATAATCCCAAAAATAAAATTATGATCAGGCCTAGTTTTCATCTCAACTAACCAAAAAAAAAAAAAAAAAAAAAACTGAGTTAGCTCATTAACAACACATCTTTTACTACCAAATACCCAACTTATGCTCTAAATCCTTATGGTAGCAGACATAACTATGTGGTCGTAGTGGTGATGGTTTCGTAGATCTAGGTTTTTAAAAACTTTGATTTTAAAAACTTTGAGACTCTGTAATTAAAAAGTTTTATAAACCAGAGGCTCTGATACCACTTGTTGTTCCCGTTAACGTGGTTAGAATTAACTACAAATTTAATCTATCCAAGCTCCATGACTTAGCAATGTTATGAGAAATACTTTGTTTAATTCTATTGTGATAAGAAGTATATTCCTGGTCATAAGTGTGAAGGTCAAATGTTTACTTTGGAGATAAAAGGTGGAGAGGAAGGAGAGTTAGAGGAGTGTTTGGAAGAAGAGGATATTGACAATGAGTTGAATCAGTATGTGATTGAAGAAGAAGCACAACAAAGTATGCCTCATATATCTCTTAATGCCTTATCTGGAGTTCCTAATCATAACACCATAAGGGTTAAAGGACATGTTTTGAAACAATTGTTGCACCTTTTGATGGATTCAGGAAGCACACATAATTAGACATTTACACATCAAAAAAGTTGGGTTGTAGAATAAGAAACACCTATCCTCTTCAAGTTTCAATGGTTGGAGGAACTAAATTGGTGAGTCAGTACACGGTTAAAGTTTTCCAATGGAAAACTCAAGGGGTGTTGTTTGAAACTAATGTAATGCTGCTACCTTTGGGAGGATATGAGTTGGTTCTTGGAGTCCAATGGTTATCCACTTTGGGTACCATTCAATGGAATTTTCAAGAGCTTAGGATGCAGTTTGAGCATGAGGGCAAAAAGGTGTTATTGAGGGGTACTCACCAGTCTGGATTAGCGTGGATGTCTAGTAAACAAATGTCAAAAGTAGTGTCTCATATTGGGAATTCTAAACTATCTTCTGTGTGTTATATGGGGTCTGCAAGTTTGAATTTGATGCAGTGGCCCAATACTACAGATACTCCAATGGTTGCAGAGTTAAACAGTTGCTTGAAGAGTTTGGGGATGTGTTTGAAATGACAAAAGAGCTTTCACAACATAGAGTTTTTGACCACATAATTCCACTAAAGACAGAGGATGTTAGCATTAATGTGAGACCCTATAGATATCCCCCTGCACAAAAGGACGACATTAAGGCAATGATTAAGGAGTTGTTGGATTCAGGTGTTATAAAGCCAAGTGAGAGTCCTCTTTCTTCCCCAATAGTGATGGTTAAAACTAAGGATGGGTCTTAGAGAATGTGTATAGATTATAGGCAGCTTAATAAACAAACTGTGAAGGATAAGTTCCCTATTCATGTCATAGAGGAGCTTATTGATGAACTACAAGGTGCACATGTATTCTCTAAATTGTATCTTAGATCAGGTTACCATCAAATTAGAATGTGTGATGACGATGTTTTCAAAACAACTTTTAAGTCACATGAGGGTTATGACTTTGTGGTTATGCCTTTTGGCTTGACCAATGCACCTTCCACTTTTCAGGCTCTAAAAAAATCTGTGTTTAAACCTTTCTTAAGAAAATTCACTTTAGCATTCTTTGATGACATTTTAGTTTATAGTCCTTCTATGAATGAGCATATTGATCACCTTAGAATTGTTTTACAAGTTATGAAGGAGAATACACTGTTTGCAAAAAGGTCTGAATGTGTGTTTGGCACAACACAAGTAGAGTACTTGGGGCATGTTATTTCTACACAATGGGTAGCCATAGACCATAGTAAGATTCAAGAAATGAAGGATTGGCTAGTACCTATAAGTTTGAAACAGTCGAGGGGAGTTTTGGGGTTAACTGGTTATTACAGAAGATTTGTTAAAGGGTATGCATGTATTAGTTAACCATTAACTACTTTACTTAAGAAGAATGCTTTTAAGTGGTCTCCACATGCTCAATTGGCATTTGAGAAGCTGCAACAAGCTATGGGTGAATTTCTAGTGTTGGCTCTACCTAATTTCAATGAGGAATTCATAACATAAACTGATGCATCAGGTTTTTGTATAGGGGCAGTCTTGCAACAAAATGGGAATCCAATAGCCTATTTGAGTAAGACTTTGGCTCCAAAGCATCACGATTTATCCACCTATGAAAAAAAATTGTTAGAAGTGGTACTTGCTTTGCAAAAATGGAGAGGGTGCTTATTAGACAGGCATTTCAAAATTAGGACTGATCACTTCAGTCTGAAGTATGGTTTGGATAAGAGGATTACTATACCTTTCCAATCTAAGTGGTTGCCTAAGCTACTTGGGTTTGATTACGAAATTGAATACAAGAAAGGTAAGGACAATGCAACAGCTGATGCCTTATCAAGGATAGAAAGACAAGGTGCTTTGTTTTCATTGTTGACTATGAGTACTTCATATGAACTTATGGATGTTGTCATTGCTACTTGGTCAAGTGATTCAAGCCTTAAGAAAATGATTGAAGGTCTGAAACAAGGTACTCTTATTGATAGCAAGTATGAGTGGCATAATGATCAGGTAAGTTAAGAAGGAAACATAAGTGGGTAGTGGGACAAGATTTGAAGCTTAGAAAGAAGTTAATTTCTCATTTCCATGAGGCTGCTATTGGTGGGTATTTTGGAGTCCATGCTACCACTAAGAGATTGACTACTTATTTTTATTAGAAGGGCTTAAGAAAAATGGTAAAAGAATGGGTCAGAAACTGTCGTGATCCTTGTGCATACCCTGGTCTACTTCAACCTTTGCAGATTCCAGATAAGAGATAAGATTTGGCAGGACATTTCAATGGATTTCATAGAGTCTTCACCAATGCCACAAGGAAAAAGTGCTCTGTTAATAGTGGTGGACATATTGTGTAAGTATGCTCACTTTTTACCCATCAGTCATCCCTATATAGCACTGCAAGTAGCTCAACTTTTCTTAGATAATGTCTACAAGTTACATGGCCTTCCAAAGACAATTATCAGTGACATAGACAAGATCTTTATGACTGCATTTTGGCAATCCTTGTTTAAAATGTTGCAAGTTTAGTTGAGAATGTCATCTGCCTACCATCCACAAACTGATGGTTAGACATAAATTGTTAACAAGTGTTTGGAAACCTATTTGAGGTGCATGATTGGTGGGAAACCCAAGGATTGGGTCAAGTGGATTCTAGTAGCATTATACTGGTATAACATCAATTTTCACAATGCAATGGGCATAACTCCTTATGAAGTGGTTTATGGGCAAACTCCTCCTTTACACATTCCGTACATGGCTAAAAATAGTGCATTAGAAGCTGTTGATAGGACTCTACAGACAAGGGAGAAAGTGGTGCAGTTGCTCAAGTTCAACTTGAAGAAAGCACAAGATACGATGAAGGTTCAAGCTCATAAAAACATGCCTGACAGAGATTTTCAAGTGGGAGATTGGGTGTATGTGAAGCTACAACCTTATAGACAACTGTCTATGAGATAGGGCAGACACCATAAGCTTTCATCTAAGTTTTTTGGTCCATTTCAAATAGTTGGGAAGATTGGCAAAGTGGCCTATAAAGTGTTGTTACCAGACTATGCAAAGGTCCATCCTGTGTTCCATGTGTCGCAACTAAAGCCTTGCCATTCTGAAAGTGCTACTATGAGAGAGTTTCCTCAGTGTTATAATGAAGGTCTAATAGATGCTAGTCCTGTGAAGTTGCTAGAAAGAAGGTTGGTCAAGCAGAACAACATATTAGTAGTGTTTGGTTTGATACAATGGTCAAATGGGAGTGAAGATGATGCCACATGAGAGAGATTGGAAGACATAGTACAAAGGTTCCTTGATTTTACTCTAGATCCTTGAGGACAAGATTGTCTTTAAGGAGGATGGAATGTTATATGCCAAAAATGTTGGTGGTTATTCGCCCAGCAGCAGGGTAAGATAATCAGTAGCAATGCAATACCACTAGGTGGTTACCGGATATCACTTGGAATCGTGTGATCACTTTCCAAAGTAAACTATTCGACCCTAATGCCTGGGTATCAAAAATATCTACTTGGGATAAGACCAAATGTATGTTATTGAATCAAGCACAAATTAATAACCCTTTGCTTTAAGTGTTTTTGTTTTCTATCTCTCTATCATGCATCATATGAATTCCTATTTATAGAAAATTACTCTTAGCTTAGACCAACGGAATTATGAGGATTAATCAGCCCATTAATCGCCTCATAATTATCCCCATTATAGCTACTAGTGGTTACATGACCAATTTTTTTTGAACGGCGATTTGCATTAAAAATCTACCAAGAAGCTAGAATAAAGATACAACAAAAAATTGATACAATTAAACGGTGCAAGCCACTCTAGGGGTGTTGATCCATTCAAGCCAATTCAACCGGATGTTTTTGCTTCTATGAGTAATCCAAAGGTGTGAGAGAGTCTTGATTTCTTCCATGAGAGTGTCCTGACGAGGGGGTTTCAAGTCAAAACAAACTCTATTTCGAAAGCGCCAAATGACCCATGTGGAGGTGTTGACAACGACATCCAAGCAAAATTTTTCCTTTCTGTTGAGATGCACTGATTCATGCCAAGAAAGAATTCCATCGAGATTATTTAGGGTACAAACCAGCCCCCACCAATCTTTAATCCTTAACCAAATATCTGCAACAATAGTGCACTCGACAAAGAAGTGTGATGTTGATTCGATGGCATCGTTACAAACCGGGCAACGAAGAGAATGTATATCAATCCCACGAGCATCCAAGTTCGAGCGAGTAGGCAATCTGTCTTTGCGCAACCTCCGTGAGTGGATGTTTATCTTAATAGGGAGAGTTTTATTCCACTTCACCTTATCACTGGTGGAAACCAATGTCGAAGAATCAATAACATATGGCATGGAGGAAACAGTGTATGTGTTGAGGGAATTAAGGGAACAAGTCCATGAGTCCCTCACATCAGTAGGTTTGAAGCCCACAAGTAGATTCACTAACTCATCGAATTGTGCCTTTTCTATGCCATCTCTTGGACTTCTACGCCATGACCAGACATGTGATGAGAGGTCCATTAAGCCACCACTAAAGCATCTCTCGGATATCAAGCAGTCTTTGTGAGTTTCCAAAGCATACATTCTTGGAAACAAAGACATAAAATTAGATGTCCTAAACCAACAATCATGCCAAAATTTGAACACTGAACCATCGCCAATTTTCTTTAATAAAATTGAATCAAGGTTAATGTTAACCTTTAAGAGATCCTTGTTTAGGCCGTAGATCTCTTTCCATGGGCTTACATGAGAATGACGGATAGGAATTAAGATATTGGTTTCAAGACGTCCATGAGTACCAAAGATGGAAGTGATGACTTGGTGCCAAAGAGAGTTATGTTCTGATTTGAACCGCCACCACCACTTAGTTAACATGGCAAGGTTTGATGCAAGTAGAATACCTATCCCAAGACCACCACAATCTTTTGAAGAACACACTTGCTTTTAAGCTACCCATGCTAATTTTTTATTTTCTAAAGAACCTCCCCAAAAGAAGTTGCGCCTAAGCTTTTCAAGATAGCTAATTACACATTTTGGAGCTTTGAATAAGGAGAAGTAGTAAGTACCAAGAGCTCCAAGAACGGATTTGAGAAGTGTAAGTCTTCCGCCAAACGAAAGTGACCTTGCTTTCCAAGAGGAGAGACGATTGTGAAACTTGTCAATAATCGGCTTCCAATTGCAACTTCTATTCATTTTTGCACCAATGGGTATCCCAAGATACGTAAAAGGCAAGGAAGAAGGTTGACAACAAAGGATTGAGGCAAATAAATTAGTTTCATCCATAGCAGCCCCAACTCCAAAAATCTTGCTTTTAGAAAAGTTCACTTTCAAACCCGATGCCAAATGAAAACATCTTAGAAGACGACAAAGGTTTTTAGCGTTTTCATGCGACCATTCCCCCAAAATCAAAGCATCATACTCAAATTGAAGGTGACAGATCTCAACATTATCAAGGCCTACTTTAACCCCTTTGAAAATATCTTTTGCTTTTGCTTCCAAAAAGGTGACATGAAGAGCTTCAATTGCCAAAGTGAATAAGAAAGGAGATAAAGGGTCTCCTTGTCTTAACCCTTTATGGATTTTAAACTCTTTCGTAGGTCACCCATTGATGAGAACAGAGGCATAAGCCGAGTTAAGACACCCTTTAATCCACATGACCAATTAAACGTGGTCATAATGCAGTTGTAACTGCTATTTTCCAGTACTAACTTAGCACTACCAGTACTAACTTAATACTACCAGTACTAACACTGGCTATCAGTATTAACTTAGTACTACCAGTACTAACATTGGCTATCAGTACTAACTTAATACTACCAATGCTAACACTGGCTATCAATATTAACTTAGTACTACCAGTACTAACACAGAATCCAACCACTATAGAGTCAGGGTGTTCAGGGACCTTATGGGTGTACACTCCGTACCTCCTGACCCATTACAAGGTGTGAACTAATCCCACAAGTGCACTAAATTTTCCAACAATCCTCCCCAAATTTAGTTCACTTCCTTTGCATGAAAATCAAACATTAAACAAAACATGTGCATAAACGAAAATATACTGAGGATTAAATTTCCATCTTAATACATTACACGTTCAAATATTCGAGAATCAGGGTGTTCTAAGAATTGAACCCTTCAACCCATATGAATACTTGAAGATAAAATACACACAAGTTTTCAAACACTTAAAAGCTCCTGACACTATACAAGCCATGCGTCCATATCCAAATTCATAAATGTTGTAAGAGCCAAAAGTCCAAAGCTCCCTGAAGCGACAAAACTTCAACATTCACATAGGTGGTTCCTCTTTATTCATGCTCCTACTTAGCACTTTTTCAAAGAAATTAACCATTAAGAAGTAAAGACTTCATCCTCCTTTTCAGCAGGTTCTGAGCACAACCTTGGGATGTAAATAAAACATGTGCTCCAGTCCACTGAATGTTCAGCTTTCCACATTGAACTCAGCTCCTAAGTCTCCTTAGGAGGGAGTTGGGTGTCTTAGCATTCAGTGACTAAGTTGGACTTAAACCCATCCCTTTAGCAGACTTTATAACCAAGTCTCTAGCCAAACCCTTCTTCAAGTGATCAACTAAATTTTGTTGAGATCTAACAAAATCTATAGATACCATCCCATTCATGATAAGCTCACGAATCATGCTATGTCTGACACCTAAGTGTCTAGACTTCCCATTGTACATCTGGCTATAAGCCTTTGCCAATGTAGCTGCACTATCACAACGGATAGAAATAGGTGCTATAGGTTTAGGCCACAATGGAATCTCAAGAAGCAAGTTTTTCAACCATTCAGCTTCTTTACCAGCAGCTGCTAAGGCCACAAATTCAGATTCCATTGTTGAACTGGTGATGCAAGTTTGCTTCTTGGATGCCTAAGAGAATGCACCTCCACCAAGTAGGAATACCCAGCCACTGGTAGACGAATTTTCTTCAGTGTTACTGATCCAACTTGCATCAGTGTATCCTTCCAACACTGAAGGATAACCAATATATGAGAGACTATAATCCATAGTTCTCTTCAAATACTTCAGTACCCTTTGAACTGCTTGCCAGTGATGAGCACTAGGATTACTAGTATTCCTGCTCAGTTTACCCACTGCAAAAGCAATATCAGGTCTTGTACAAGTCGAGAAAAGGTCCCATCCTTCAATATCATGATTGGGTCGACTAGGCCAAAGCGGAATAGAAAAGCACGGACGAGCCACATGCAGGGAAACTTGCACGTGTGGTTCTGGCCGGGGACCCCGTACAAGTCATGACATACATCAGGCAGCCAATTACCCTAGAATACTCAAGTTGAGATACAGCCTTACCATTATTAGGCATCAACTTCTCACAAGTATCCATAGGTGTACTAACTGGAGTACAATCAAAGTAATTGAATTTCCTTAACACCTTCTCAATATAATGAGACTGAGAGATAGAAATTCTTTTACTTTCATGTTTAATCCTTATACCAAGGATAACATCAGCCTCCCCCATGTCCTTCATGGAGAACCTAGAAGACAAAAATTCCTTTGTCAAGTTAACCTGACTTTGGTCAGTGCCAAAGATCAACATGTCATCAACATATAGACAAATGATGACTCCTTTACCAGATTCATCAAATTTTCTATACACACATTTGTCAGCTTGGTTAATAACATAACCACTTGACAAAACCACTTCATCAAAATTTTGATGCCATTGCTTAGGTGCCTGCTTTAGTCCATAAAGAGACTTAATCAGTTTACACACCTTGTTATCATTGCCAGGCATGATGAAGCCCTGAGGTTGGTTCATATAAACCTCCTCATCCAATTCACCATTCAAGAAAGCTGTTTTCACATCCATCTGATGAATAATCAGATTATGAATAGATGCCAAAGCAATCAGCATTCTTATGGTACTGATACGAGCCACAGGAGCATAAGTATCAAAATAGTCTATTCATGACTTTTTTTAAAGCCCTGAATGACTAGTCTAGCCTTGAACTTTTCAATAGTTCCATCTACCTTCATTTTCCTTTTGAAAATCCATTTGCAACCCAGAGGTTTGTAACCAGACACCCAAGTGTTGTTGCCCATGATGGAATCCATCTCATCATTGATCGCTTCTTTCCAGAAAGAAATATCCTGGGACTTCATTGCTTCTTCAAATGTTTTGGGGTCATCCTCAACAATGAAGCAATAGGAGTATTGGTCTGAGACCTCATCCCTAGTACCTTCAACTAAGTATAGTTGAAACTCAGGTCCAAATGACTTTGGAGTCCTGACCCTTTTGCTCTTCCTGGGCACAGGTTGCTGAACCACAACCTCATCAGGGACCTCTGATGGTATTTCACCAGGGACCTCTGATACACCAGTGTCATGAGTTCCATTTGGAATCCTCTGACTTGGTCTAGGGACTGATGAGAATCTATTTTCATCAAAGATTGCATCCCTTGATTCAATTATGGAGTTAATTGAAACATATTCATTAGGTTCAATAACATAGAACCTAAAAGCCTTGGAATGCTCAGCATATCCAACAAAGATGCATTCAATGCCTCTTTCACCCAAAATTTTCAACTTTGGATCAGGGAGTCTTACAACAGGCCTACAACCCCAAACCCTGAGATAGTTCAGGTTGGGTTTCCTTTTAGTCCAGAGTTCATAAGGGGTAACCTTGTTCCTTTTGTTTGGAACCCTATTTAATAGATAGCAAGCTGTTAACATAGCTTCAACCCAGAACCCTTGACTCAGTCCTGAATAGGACAACATGAAATTAACCATCTCCTTCAGCACCCTGTTTTTCCTTTCAGAAATGCCATTTTGCTAAGGAGTATAGGGAGCAATCATTTCATAGATTACACCAACAAACTAAAAATACAGAGTATCCATGTACTCACCTCCCTATCAATCCTTAATATTTTAATCAAGGACCCAAGTTGTAATTCAACTTCAATTTTAAATACTTTGAATTTATCTAATGCTTCATCCTTAGTATGTAATAGATAGACATAACAAAACCTAGAAGCATCATCAATAAATGTCACAAAGTACTTCTTATTCCCCAAAGAGGGAGTGGCATGCAAATCACACATGTCACTGTGTATTAGCTCCAAGAGCTTAGTTTCATGACTAACACCCTGAAAAGGTTTCTTAGTAATTTTGGTCAATATGCAAGTTTTACACTTTTCAATGTCCATGTCAAATGCTGGGATTAACCCACCCTTAGACATATCTTGCAACCTTTTATAGTGTACATGGCCAAGTCTAGCATGCCAGAGGGTAGAGTCTTTCAGGTTAGAGGTTGATATAAAGGCTGAATTAACACTATCAGTGACAATATTAAGCCTGAAAATTTGGTTACACAAATAGCCAAGACCAATAAACACACCATTCTTAGATAGAACAAATTTATCATATTCAATAACTTGTTTATATCCATGATTATTCAAAACACTACTTGAAACCATATTCTTCCTTATATCAGGAACATGAATAACATTAAACAAAGTTACAATCTTTCCAGAACTAAACTTAAGATCTACACAATCACGACCATGCACCAAGGCTGTTGACTCATCTCTCATGTGAAGAATAGAACCATCATTCAGTAACTCATAAGTCTTGAACCAACTTCTATCTTTGCACACATGAACAGTTGCACCAGAGTCAACCCACCACGCAACATCATCATCCTGCACATAGTTAGATTCACATACATATGTAACATAATAAATCTGAAGAGATTCATTAAACATATTATGACCTTTTAGGGACTTGGCTGAACCACCACTCCCTGATCCACTAATGCCTGATCCATTGGTTTTACCACCAACCTTAACACCTTTACAATCCTTTTTAATGTGACCAGTTTTGCCACATTTCCAACAAGTAGGTGTTTCCTTCTTATTAGGATCTGCCCTTGTGTTATCATGAAATTTATGTTTGCCTTTGTTGTCATTGTACCTGGTGGAGTTGTTATGCTCCACCATATTGACAACAGATGAACCAGTAGCATTGCTACTCTTTGGCTTGTCATTATCCTGCACCCTGAGAGATTTCTCAATGCGCAGATGACTGCCCAACTCAACAAGAGTTAACTCCTCCTTCTTATGTTTCAAGGTATGCTTGAAATCTTTCCAAGAAGGGGGAAGTTTATCAATGACACAAGAGACTGAAATAGCCTCATCTATGTGCATATTATGTTGTGTAAACCTTCCAAGTATACCAAGAAGTTCATTGTATTGTTCCATAACTGGTCTTGAATCAGTCATTTTGTAATTTGTGAAATTACTTACAAGGAACTTCTTACTTGATGCATCCTCAGCCATATATTTGGCATCCAAGGAATCCCATAGTTCTTTGGAAGATTCAAAATTCTGATAAATGTCAAAGAGTGAATCAGACATACCATTGAGAATTAAGCCTCTCCAAATGTAGCCATCATTCTCCCATTTGCTTCTCCTCCTTATCTGTTCCACAGTAGCATCATCCCCATAATCAGTAATAGGTGTAGTCAGAACATAGACCACACTCATGCTTGAAAGCAAGAAGTACATCTTATTCTGCCATCTCCTAAATTCCACCCCTTCAAACTTGTCCAACTTGGCAAAGTTTGAAGCCATGTGTTTCATTGTAGCAGCATCATTGATTATCACAAATAGTTTACTTTTATTGTTGGTGGTTATTCGCCCAGCAGCAGGGTAAGATAATCAGTAGCAATGCAATACCACTAGGTGGTTACCGAATATCATTTGGAATCGTGTGATCACTTTCCAAAGGAAACTATTCGACCCTAATGCCTGTGTATCATGAATATCTACTTGGGATAAGACCAAATGTATGTTATTGAATCAGGCACAAATCAATAACCCTTTGCTTTAAGTGTTTTCGTTTTCTATCTCTCTATCATGCATCATATGAATTCCTATTTATAGGAAATTACTCTTAGCTTAGACCAGCGGAATTATGAGGATTAATCAGCCCATTAATCGCCTCATAATTATCCCTATTATAGCTACTAGTGGTTACATGACCAATTAAACGTGGTCATAATGCAGTTGTAACTGCTATTTGCCAGTACTAACTTAGCACTACCAGTACTAACTTAATACTACCAGTACTAACACTGGCTATCCGTATTAACTTAGTACTACCAGTACTAACATTGGCTATCAGTACTAACTTAATACTACCAGTACTAACACTGGCTATCAGTATTAACTTAGTACTACCAATACTGACACATAATCCAACCACTAAAGAGTTAGGGTGTTCAGGGACCTTATGGGTGTACACTCCGTACCTCCTGATCCATTAACAGGTGTGAACTAATCCCACAAGTGCACTAAATTTTCCAACAAAAAATAGAGAGTCACATGCAAGGCACGTGACAAGTTCAAACATCAACCAACCACATAACAACCTTTCCTGCCATTTTGTATCCCTTTAAATACTTTCATGTCTTTCATTTGTAATCAGTTTTTGGATGATTTGCTCTTCTCTAATTCATTGTAACAAACCCACATTGAATAACAAATCCCATTATCATGTCACTTCGAGTTACATTTCTTGGTTAGTAATTCTTGTGTTTTGATTATGTTAACCTTCAATCTTGTATTCTTGTATTGTTGGCCTTTATAACGGGATCTATGGTCTAAACGTTTCAATCACAAGTATACCAAATGAATGTTGTGCAAAGATTAATAAACAGTAAATATGTTCTTGTATTAATCAAATATGACATCATGTTTTTACAAACAAATGTATCTAGTATTTATAATGTAATGAAAGGGTACATAGAACCATAGTGTCGGTTCTTTGATATGGAGCAGTTATTGATAACTGCTATGTAACCGTTGTAACTGCTTCGTTGACTTTTCTTGTAACACCCCCAATTTCGTGAAACGCAGCGGAATTCAAACTGGGTGTTACTTCATGGCACAACAGTCATAACAATAGAAAACGAACTCTAATGGAGTCGTTTTAAAAGATTTATCATTCGATTTATATAAATATCAGAGTTTACAAAGATGAGGTCCCAGTTGGTTCCATTGTTTACAAAATACATTAAATAGGTTTTCGAATAGCTGCTCAACGACCTAAATGCTAAATTTCACAGGATCGAGGAGCTTGCAAATGATATACTGGAGACTTAATACTACCGGGCTTGCCATCATGCTATATATATTTGATATGTGCAAAAGTGTTGATCTGGTAAAGATATTTGTTGTATGTGTTTATGGTACATGATGTAGTACTAGTTGTATCTCTGCATATATCCTACCAAATACAAAAGGATTTGTAATAAGGTTTGGATTCAGCGTTGTAAGATAAGATCCAACAAGCATCTTCAAGAGCGCCGTATAGGTAGTAAGAGTAATATGTACACTATAGTAAATGAAACTCCACTCAAGTATCGGGGTGAAAGATAATGAATTAACAAAATGTTTGAGAAACCCCCTCTATGTACGAAATAAAATTTGGCTTGTGTAACGAAAGTTTGTAATATGAATAGACTAACAATAATCGTGATTCAAAGGCGTAAACGGTTTGAATTCAGGGAATTAGTACTTAGTAATTAGTGATACACTCTCACCCGCGCTTATAACACTTATCTAGATAACCCTAACTGCTTAGGACAAACACAACCGGGGTAATTTCCGTTTGTTTGCGTGATATAAACTCATTGTAACCATTTTTACCGTTAAAATGGACTATCCCGTGCGTGGCTGTAAAAGAGGTTAATTAAAACCCTGTGCAATTGCGGAACTAACGTACTACGAATCAGATTATTATTGACAAAACCAAAAGTTTGGTAACCACACTTAAATATTGAGTGTGATGTTTGTATTACACAAGTTGGTAGTTTGTTTGAGATACTTAAGTGAGTTGGAAACACAACTGTCAAAATTCGTACATAAAGTCCAGGTATTACAGCCTTCGACCGTGCCTTCTTGTTCCTATGACTTCTTCCGATATTTAAAATAATAGTAAGCTTTTGGATAAATTACATAAAACATTTGTTACCTTGGTTGACCCTGGAGTAGAAACATTTGAGACTATAAATATATTTAGCTTACTATTTAGAAAATTTTGCTGAGGTAATCTCAAGCAAAAGATAACAATACTGACAACACGGTACTTCATTGTGGGTCAAACTTAAGGCGACGCAAAGTGCTTTAACCCCCACAATGTTCTTTTCAGTTGCTTCGTCAATGTTGCCAATGTATCGTCAATAGTTATTGACGAGGTATAGTTTCTTGGCTGTGATACCAAGATACATGGGAAAGTAATGTAATATTTATGATCTATGTAAACAAACATTTTTGTACTACAGTATAAACTAATTATGTTCTTGTATAAATGACAAATAATTAGAAACGTGTTGTAAGTAAACCATATGAACACTAACTTTGCAAATCTGGTATCTAGGGCAATATTTCCGGTTGTTATGTTCTTATGTTCTAACTTCCAATTGTATTAGTTTTGTGTTCTTAATGATTGGTTCTTTACATTGAGCTTCACTGTACTATTACCCTAAACAATAAGTTACACCCAAACAATGTTACTTAATCTCTTCTCGTTTAGTAGGTTTTTGACTAATGTTTACTTTCTGTACTTTCATAAATTTCCCTATGTTTTACCGTCCTTTCCAACAATACACCAACCAACTACAAACTTGAACAGTGCACGGAACGTACACTGAGAGATAAAAAACAACCTTTTAAATCACGTGAACACCCTAATCAAGTGTGG
>BPTQ01000003.1:188943707-188965886 GCA_019973895.1 Chrysanthemum seticuspe
TTTATATTACTGTTTTTAATGGTCTCACATGTGTAGATTATGACTAGTTTACTAGTTTGTTAATTTTATGACCATATGTGAATTAAAACAAGTGATTGAGTATATGTACATCATGAATCAACATAGTAACTATATATATAGCATGAAATAGTTAAGATTATGAATAATAAAGATGAGATGATGGTGGTGATAAGTTGCTTACAACTTTTGGCTTTCAATAAGAAAGGAGTAACTTAGTAAGGATCGGACATTGATTGAACACTTAGGACTTCGGATTGAGCTAGCTTTCTACACCTTGGCACCCTTGCAATCTTGAAGAGTTGGTGATGAAGTATTAAGTGACTTGAGTGGATCTAAACTCAAGAAGATCACTTAAACTTGCTAGAGATTTGATGTAGTAGCTTGATCTTTTGGAACTTCCTTGCATAAACTTGGAGTTTAAGAACAAATTATGGAAGATATGAGGGTTTGATGATATGAACGACCCATTTCAGTTTATGAGGGTGTTTAGGATGTATTTCACTTGCTATTTATAGGAGGGTAAGTTTGGTTAACCATATATTGGGTTAAATATTAACCATGGTTAGGTTTAGGACACTTGTAATGATCTTAATGAACCAAGGTTAGGATGATGCCACCAATATGATGACTCCCCCCCTAAGTTCTATCATGGAAGAGATAAGATGACTTATGTGGTTAGTTTTGATCTTATCTTGGTTACGGAGTGAGTTTTGGTTCCGTTAATCGCTAACCGAAGCCATAAAACGTAAAACCGGGTATCGTAAAAATACGAAATTTGTAGGAATGATGAAACTCATCATTATACTCTATATAAAAATATAAAATGGGTGATAAGTCTCATTGGGTGCAAAAATGCTGCTTAAAGCTGGAAATACGGGTCAAAAACGCGTAATTCGCAGTTTATCCGAAAAGAACGAAATTTCAGGGAAACGACCGTGAATTTATTTTGAGTAGACTAAAATTAGTCTAAAAGTGATATGAGATGTCAAACTTTGGTTTTCGTCAAATGCGAGATAACTTAACAGTTATTTGTGAAGTTTAAAAGTTACGCGATTTAAGCAAAAATGTAGAACGTACAAGGTTAATTTCTTTATGGTCAAAGGAGGAGGGAAATATGTTTGACTTTTCCAAAAAATGTAAAAGTTTCAAAAACATATTAGAAACACAGTGCAGGAATCGTTAAGTCTGGATGTAAGTAGAATTGTTTAAAACGTAAGTTTAGTTTTGTTCTGCGCTGGGCTTATTTGGTAATATTAAAAATAATAAATCTTAAAAATTCTCAAATTAATCATGAGTGATCTAAAAATTTATCTGATGCGAGGAAAATTGTCAGAGTTGATTTTCGTTATACGTGTGATGTTTAAACGGTGGACCGTCTAAAACGAAACTTTAAAACGATGTTTACTTAATACTTTTTGCGAAAATGATCTAACGATGGTCGATCTCTCAGGTTATTACTAAAATAATTTATCTTACAAGAATGTGGATTAAAAATTTTACGAGATGAATAGTGAATCTAAATAGTAAAAGTGAATAGTAAATTCTCGAAAATAAAAAGTAACCTAAAAATGCGGGTGGTTACAGTCTCACCCCCTTAATGGGAATTCCGTCCCGGAATTCAGGATGTGTTACCCGATGTTGAATTGTCTAGGGAAATGTGGATGTATGCGCCGAATTCTAATCTTTGTGTTCTCAAATTTTTGGTCATAGAATGTATTATATACCATGTGGCTTAAGTTGTAATCTAAAGGGTTTTGTTAAAATCTTATAGAGTCTAATATACCTAAAGTTTGGATTTTCCCGATTCTCAAAATGAATCATATCTTATTGTATCGAGGCTATCAATAAAACCTTAATTTCTAACATGGAGTTTTTGGTGATAGTGTGCGGCATGGAGCCTAATTTATATTTGTATGGTTTCCTTAGTTGTTTCGTGGGTGATCTCTGAACACCTTAGTCCAGCAAATGGTTGACTGACACTTTCATCTATATAGTGCCTCAAATGGAATAGTTTTGTTGTTTGTTAGGGTAACTGTTGTTAATAAAAGGTGTAAGATATTGTTGATGTGAAATGGTTTGTAATGATGTGAAAACTGTTGTCGTAGGGAGAGTCTTGCTAGTGTCAAGTGGTTATCCAAACCATTTCTAAAGTTGATCATGTCTTAGATGGTTTAGGGATGAAGGTCATATCTTATAGTGTTTATGTCAACTAGTGTTTGAAGGAAACGTGATACCGTGAAGTTTTATATATTGACTTACAATGGGGTTCAGATAATGAACTGATATGTTGATGATTAGAAGAGTGTAGTGTATGTTTACCAGTATTCTTAGGTAGATATGTCAAGTTTTAAAATCATAAGTGAATTTTAAAGAAATATGGCGGAATGATATCCTTGAAACCTAATCAGGCTAGTACTTCTAAGAAATGACGAGAAGATTTGATGACTATCCCATGATAGTAGTTCGGATTATCTCATGTATGAAAATTTCAAGAATAGAATTAGGTAGCATAAATAAGATGTTAAGATTTTGCTGAGTGGTAAGACACTATCATGTCTCTAGATCTTTTTAATGAATTCTGGTGGTTTATCGAGTTTAAGTAGGAAATCAACCTGAATATAACACTTGTATAACTGTTCTCAGTGTTTGAAAAATTTAAGTCGAACATAGTTAGTCAGACTCTGTTCCACTATCCCTAGGCTAACTATAGGTGACTAGACTATATTTAGCCAAGGTTCGATAAATTTTCCAAATACCTAAATTAGGTATACTTGTGATATGTCCATAGCTTTTGAGAAATTGTCCACGAAGCAAAGGCGACATCAAACCATTCAGTTGCAAGTCCTGGCCATAAAAGACTTGTAACCTATGTTTTCACATTCCATTGCATAGAAGATAGTATTGGTAGATACGTGTGAAAAGGAAATCTTAAGTAATCCTAAAATAGTCCATACTTGGCTAGAATCACGAACCTTTAACAATGAAGGTTTCAGAAGAGAATTTTGATGAATGTAGAGAGTGCTGCTGAACTTCAGCTTTTGTAGATGATGAGTCAGTTTATCTTTTAGAAATCCCATTTCTTGTATTTTCATTAGGGAAATTGATAGACTATGACGGGTTTCATGTAAAACAATATCATATAATGTTTATAAGAAACTTTTTAGAGACTATTGTATAACTTACAATATCTGAGGAGTAGTTGAGACCATTGTGCAACTCACAATGTCTAGGAAATAATAGAGACCATTGTGCAACTCACAATGTCTAAGAGATGATGGGGAGATCATTGTGTAACCCACAATGTCTTGAGAAATGATAGAGAGATCATTGTGTAACCCACAATGTCTTGAGAAATAAATGAGACCACTGTAGGATTTATAGTGTCTGAGAATATAATAGAGACCACTGTATCTCACAGTGTCTTGAAAAATGAATGAGACCATTGTATCTCACAATGTCTGGGAAGTAGGAAAGACCATTGTAACCAGTTACAATGTCTTGGAGGAAGTTTCGAAATCCTAAAATGCACGAGTAGAGGCATGATTGGGAGATTAGGAAAATATGATTGTGCCGTAATGCCTTAGAATAGGCATATGTAAATATGTTGAGTACATTGTTTATGATTGAAATTATGTCAGGTATATTTATCAATATACTAGTATGTTTTTGTAGCTTAAAATGTTTAAAAGTCACATAATCGTCTGGAGGATGGAAGGCACGGAGAACGGAAGGCTATAATATGTTTTTGTTTGTAAAAGTAGTTATAGTTTAAGTCTCAATTAGACCCGTTTCTCTATAACTATGGCTCTGATACCAATCTGTAACACCCCCAATTTCGTGAAACGCAGCGGAATTCAAACTGGGTGTTACTTCATGGCACAACAGTCATAACAATAGAAAACGAACTCTAATGGAGTCGTTTTAAAAGATTTATCATTCGATTTATATAAATATCAGAGTTTACAAAGATGAGGTCCCAGTTGGTTCCATTGTTTACAAAATACATTAAATAGGTTTTCGAATGATAATAAAATTTATAGCCTTCTTCAGTATCCTTGTTCTTCCGTGCCAGCTTCCGACATTATGGACCTGAAATACATGCTTAAAACTGTCAACACAAAGGTTGAGTGAATTCATAGAGTTTGTTTGATGGTTGAACACATTATGTTTGTAGTGTGAGTTATAAATTCACACCAATGGTTTGAAAACCAAAACAGTTATTATTAGACTAAGCATCATGCAATCAAGGCGTTAACGTGTCCCAAAATTAATTGGAGAAAATGTCGGTGCGTGCCCTATCAGGTAAAATTGCCATTTTTACCAATGTTACTCAAATATAGTGCGTTTGTTTGCCTTTAATGGGGCCAACACAAACAGGATTCGTCAATCCCAATAGATCTATTCACAATATTCGCGCCCACTCTCACATAGTGATTAATGATTCATGATTAAGGGACTTAAGTTTGGCAAATGCGGAAACTTAGTGCTAATAACAATCAGATAAGTATAATGTTTGAAAGCAATGTGTTCGGTTTAAAATAAAGCATGTATCTCCCCCAAAGAGTTTGTAAAACAATTAAGTAATAGAAAGTGGGGCTATGAACTCACCTCAAAGTAAATGATATCACATGTATAATGAGAATGATGGATATGCCGCGAGAACTTCTACGAACAACCTAGAATAGAATGTTGCGACTTAGGTTTGGAATAATGTTTAGGAAAACATAAACCATCCTATATACGTCTCTATGTTGATCATGATGTAGTACATGGTATTTGTGTATGTTGTTTATAGAAATGGTCTAGTTGTGAAAACGTGTATAGTTTATATATATCATACTACCGTTCGGGCCATCATAATTCAGAGGTCATATAGTAAATGTTCGAGGAGCTAGGACACTTTAAATCGTAAATCCAGCAACTCGTCGATACGTTTTACTCAAATGAAACCCCTCACATGAAGCTCCCTAGTTTTGTAGCACTTAGTAGATAAAACATAAGTTTTATTTATATCATAAGTGTCATATGGTTTGTAAACACAAGTTACAAGGTTGTTTGGTTTTGATTAGGAATCATAATGGTTATTACAAATATCGTCATAATTTATATCACAAGTGTTTAAAGAAAAGCTTACAAGTTTCTAAATTGTAAAGTTGGTTATTACAAGTTCTCGTCGTTTCATATATATGATTACCTTAATTAACGATCTTGGGTAAACAAGCCTTGAGGCTTTAGCCATGGCCTTGCCGTGACTTTGGTCTTGACTACCATGGTCTTGAGACTCAACTTTGGTCTTAGCCGTAGCCGTGGTCTTGGTTTATGGCCATTAGGCCTCTTGGTTTGCTTTTAGTTGTGACACAAGTATAGTTATGAGACTATATTTACGGCAGTTTCTGTTTTTGAAAGATTTATGGCCTGTTTAAGCGTTTTCAAGGTCCGAGCTTCTTTAGTATTGAAGGAAAACGTCGTTCCGGACAACTTTCGTGTTTTAACTTTTTTATGATTCGGACCAGAAGTATGACTTTCAAAATGGCAGAACCCTTAACAGTTTCAAAATGGCAGTTTTGGCGTTTTGGTTTCGCTAACTTCTTTTGCCTATAACTTTTGACTCGTTTGTCCGTTTCGGGTGGTTCAAATTGCTATGTTTACCTTTTTATATTGTATACCATATTATGTAAGTTAGAAAGTCTTTATAGTACTGTTTTTAATGGTCTCACATGTGTAGATTATGACTAGTTTACTAGTTTGTTACTTTTATGACCATATGTGAATTAAAACAAGTGATTGAGTATATGTACATCATGAATCAACATAGTAACTATATATATAGCATGAAATAGTTAAGATTATGAATAATAAAGATGAGATGATGGTGGTGATAAGTTGCTTACAACTTTTGGCTTTCAATAAGAAAGGAGTAACTTAGTAAGGATCGGACATTGATTGAACACTTAGGACTTCGGATTGAGCTAGCTTTCTACACCTTGGCACCCTTGCAATCTTGAAGAGTTGGTGATGAAGTATTAAGTGACTTGAGTGGATCTAAACTCAAGAAGATCACTTAAACTTGCTAGAGATTTGATGTAGTAGCTTGATCTTTTGGAACTTCCTTGCATAAACTTGGAGTTTAAGAACAAATTATGGAAGATATGAGGGTTTGATGATATGAACGACCCATTTCAGTTTATGAGGGTGTTTAGGATGTATTTCACTTGCTATTTATAGGAGGGTAAGTTTGGTTAACCATATATTGGGTTAAATATTAACCATGGTTAGGTTTAGGACACTTGTAATGATCTTAATGAACCAAGGTTAGGATGATGCCACCAATATGATGACCCCCCCTAAGTTCTGTCATGTAAGAGATAAGATGACTTATGTGGTTAGTTTTGATCTTATCTTGGTTACGGAGTGAGTTTTGGTTCCGTTAATCGCTAACCGAAGCCATAAAACGTAAAACCGGGTATCGTAAAAATACGAAATTTGTAGGAATGATGAAACTCATCATTATACTCTATATAAAAATATAAAATGGGTGATAAGTCTCATTGGGTGCAAAAATGCTGCTTAAAGCTGGAAATACGGGTCAAAAACGCGTAATTCGCAGTTTATCCGAAAAGAACGAAATTTCAGGGAAACGACCGTGAATTTATTTTGAGTAGACTAAAATTAGTCTAAAAGTGATATGAGATGTCAAACTTTGGTTTTCGTCAAATGCGAGATAACTTAACAGTTATTTGTGAAGTTTAAAAGTTACGCGATTTAAGCAAAAATGTAGAACGTACAGGGTTAATTTCTTTATGGTCAAAGGAGGAGGGAAATATGTTTGACTTTTCCAAAAAATGTAAAAGTTTCAAAAACATATTAGAAACACAGTGCAGGAATCGTTAAGTCTGGATGTAAGTAGAATTGTTTAAAACGTAAGTTTAGTTTTGTTCTGCGCTGGGCTTATTTGGTAATATTAAAAATAATAAATCTTAAAAATTCTCAAATTAATCATGAGTGATCTAAAAATTTATCTGATGCGAGGAAAATTGTCAGAGTTGATTTTCGTTATACGTGTGATGTTTAAACGGTGGATCGTCTAAAACGAAACTTTAAAACGATGTTTACTTAATACTTTTTGCGAAAATGATCTAACGATGGTCGAACTCTCAGGTTATTACTAAAATAATTTATCTTACAAGAATGTGGATTAAAAATTTTACGAGATGAATAGTGAATCTAAATAGTAAAAGTGAATAGTAAATTCTCGAAAATAAAAAGTAACCTAAAAATGCGGGTGGTTACATTTCTTATGGTTGACTTTTGTTGACCGGGTCATTTGGGTTGTGACGGGTTAACTGTTGGGTCGATGGTGATTAACCCAATATTCTCCCCCTTAATCACAATCGACTTGTTTTAGATCTTTGACTCCAATTAGTTGTCTCATGGTGAGGAATCTGATCTTCGGTAATGCCTTTGTCAGTATGTCAGCCTTCTGAAATTCTCCACTTATGAATTCGACTTGTAGGTCTTCTCTTTCTACGCATTCTCTTATAAAGTGGTATTTTATATCAATGTGCTTACTTCTTCCGTGGAATATGGGATTCTTCATTAGTTCGATGGCGGACTTGTTGTCTACCAGTATTGTAACTTTTTCTTCTTCCGCGTGTGTAAGTTTGCTAAGCAGTCTCTTTAACCATAATGCTTGTGTTGCTGCTGCTGTTGCTGCAATGAATTCGGACTCACATGATGATAAAGCTACCGTGGCTTGCTTTTGTGTACTCCAGCTGATTGGTGATTCACCGTAGTAGAAGATAATTCCAGTAGTGCCTTTGCCTTCTTGAGTGTTAACTCCGTAGCTGCTGTCACTATAACCTTGTATCTGTTTTCTTCCATTGTACTTGTAGGCGATTCCATAGTCTTTTGTTCCTTTAACATAGCGTAGTACTTGCCTTATAGCTTTCATGTGTTGTTCCTTCGGTTTTTGCATAAAACGACTAAGTAATCCAACGGAGTAACTTAAGTCGGGTCTTGTATGTAACAAGTATCGTAAGCATCCAATCAAGCTTCTATATTCAGTTGAGTTGACCGTAGTTTCTTCAGTGTTCTTTGTTAGTCTTGTTCCTTGATCCATAGGTATTAAAGTTTCGTTGCAGTCTAGCATTCCAACTTCTTTTAGGATCTTGCTTGCGTAGGCGGATTGCTTTATTGATATGTCACCTCCAGTTTGTGTGACTTCAATTCCGAAGTAGTAGGATAGTAATCCTAGGTCACTCATCTCGAATTTCTCTTCCATTTGAGCTTTGAACTTGTCTATTTCTTTCTTTGGTGTGCCAGTGATGATTAAATCATCCACATAGACTCCTACTAGAAGTATTGAGTCTTTAGACTTCTTTGTGTAGACAGCTTGTTCTAAAGCGCACTTCTTGAAATCTAAGGACTTCAAGGTATTATCTAAATTTATGTTCCATGCACGTGGTGTTTGTCTTAATCTGTATAGAGCTTTTATCAATCTGTAGACTTTTCCATTTTCTTTTATAAAACCTTCGGGTTGTGTAACATACACTTCTTCTTTTAAGTCTCCATGCAGAAATGCATATTTGACGTCTAGGTGATGTACTTCCCATTTGTTATTAGCAGCTATGGCTAATAGTAATCGGACTGTTTCCATTCTTGCTACAGGTGCAAAGACTTCTTCAAAGTCTATGCCATGCTCTTGTATGTAGCCTTTTGCTACTAGTCTTGCTTTATGCTTGACTATATTTTCATTAGCATCTTTCTTGGTCTTGAATACCCACTTTAATCCAATGGCTTTATGTCCTTTTGGTAGAGTGGTTAGTTCCCATGTATTGTTTCTATTGATGGAATCTAATTCGACCTTCATTGCTTTGATCCATTTTTGATCGTTCGATGCTTCCTTGTAATTCTTAGGTTCATCTTCAGCTAGTAATAAATGCTCGGGTAAAACTTCCTCGGTGTTTTCATATAAATCATTCAACGTTCTAAAACCTTGTAGTGGTGTATGATCAAAGTTTGGATGTAAGTTCCGGGTTGTAATTGAGTTACTTTGATTGGTTGAATGTCTTGAGGTAGTTGGTGTAATTTGAGTATTTATTCGTGATGAAATTGTAGATGGTGTGCGAAATGTTTGTGATTGTGAGGGTGAGTCAGTTGCTGATGTTTCATATTCATGATCATCATTTGCAGGGATATCATTGTCTTCTTCATCTGGATGGTTTTTGTTTTCTTGATGTTCATTTGTGGCTTCAAGGTTTTCGACTTTGAAGTCAAACCATTCAGGTTCATCATTGGTGTGTTCATCTAGGTAATCCTTCCAGTCCCATGCTTCATCCTCCTTAAACTTCACATCTCTACTAACACATATTCTTTGTGTTGTTGGATCAAAAAATCTATAAGCTTTTTATCCTTGTTCGCTTCCTAAGTATACCATTTTGTTACTTCTATCATCTAACTTTGTCAGATGTTGTGATGGTACCTTTGCATATGCTATGCAGCCAAAAACACTTAAAGTTTCTAAGTTTGGCTTTTTCTTCTTAATTGCTTCATATGGAGTGATGTCTTCTAAGGCTCTTGTAGGAACGCTGTTTAGAATGTATATAGCGTGTCTAACAGCTTCAGCCCAAAAGTTTTGTGGCATGTTAGTTGCTTTCATCATGCATCTCATAGTAGACATAATTGTCCTATTTCTTCGTTCAACAACTCCATTTTATTGTGGTGAGTAAGGTGCGGTTAGTTGTCGTGCTATGCCATTTTCTTTGCAGTATTGAGTGAATTCGTTAGATGTGAATTCTCATCCACGATCAGTTCTTAACATTTTCAATGTTATCCTTAGCTCCTTCTCTATTGTTTCTTTGTATTCCTTGAAAGTACCGAAAGCTTGATCTTTCGTACTTAGGAAATACGCCCACATATATCTTGAGTAGTCATCTACTAACAAGAATATATATTTCTTTCCAGATGGTGTTGGTGGTGTTATTGGTCTACATAAATCTCCGTAAACTAAATCTGATGGTGATGTTGATCTAGTTTTTGCTTTCTTGGGAAATGGTGCTCTGCTGTGTTTACCAACTAAACAAACATCACAAATTTGTGTTGTATGTTTAATGGCAGGTATTCCATGAACTAACTCTCTTTGAGTCATAGATTTTAATGATTCAAAGTTGAGGTGTCCTAATCTTGCGTGCCATAACCAAGTGTTGTCACTTAAGTTTGCTAATAAGCAAACAGGTGTGCCTATCTTCAGACTTGCTTTGTATAGACGGTTTCTTTGTCTTGTGACTTTCAAGAAGATTTTGTTGTCCATGTCATAAAGTCGTAGTTCATCGTCTTTTATTACAACTTTACAACCTATTTCGGTAAATTGTCCAAGGCTCAATAAGTTGTTTTTCAAGCTAGGAATGTAATAGACTTGAGATATGATTCTTTGTTTCTCGTCTTCACATTCTAATAGAATTGAACATTTTCCTTTAATCTCTACATGAGATCCATCTCCGAATCTTACTTTTCCACTAACGTTCTCATCTAGTTCTTTAAAGTGTTCTCTTATTCCAGTCATATGGTTACTAGCTCCATTGTCTAAGTACCATTGGCTATCAACACTTGTCTCTTTATATCCTACATCTTCTTTGTGTAGCGAGACCTTTTGATCTTCTAGCTTTGTTACATGTGGGTCTTCTAATATTGCCATTAATAAGGTAGGTTCTAAGTCCTCCTCGACAAGATTAGATTGCATACTAGTGTTTGGTTTTGTATAACACTTAGATGCATAATGACCAGTCTTATTGCACTTGTAACATCTAACTTTTCTAAAATCAATATTCTGTTTGTTGAAGTGATTGTGAGTGTTTTCTCCATCCTTCTTCTCGTGGTTATTTTTATCGTGGTTCTTCCATCCTTTATATTTTCCACGTCCAAGTCCTCTGAAATTTTTCCCTCTATTGTCATGTCGTGTGAACATCAGTTTGTCGTGACTGTCCACTTGTTTTCCTTTCTTGAACTTAATCCTTTCTTCGTAGGTCTTAAGTCTTCCTATTGCCTCTTCTAATGTCATTTCACTTAGATCGGAATATTGTTCTATAGATGCGACTATTTGCAAATACCTTTCGGGTACATCATTTAGTAATTTCCGTACTAAGGTTTCATCTTCTATTGTGTGTCCTAGACTAGCGGCTTTGTTTACGAGTGTAGTGAGTTTTGTGGTGAAGGTGTCGATTGTTTCATCTTCCTTCATGTATAACATCTCAAATTCGGATTTGAGCGTTTGTATTCTTGCTTGTTTAACTCTGTCTTCGCCAACGTGTCTAGTTTTCAAAGCATTCCAAATGCCTTTTGCGGTTTTGTGCTTTGTTATTTGAAGTAATTGTTCTTCGGGCAAGGCTTGATAAAGGAAAGCAATAGCGGTTTTATCCTTTTTCTTATTGGGTTGAGTCGTTTCAGTCGGCTCAATTGTTTCCCATAAACCATTCGCTTCGAGAATGATTTGCATTCGAATTGCCCATAATGAGTAATTCGCGGGCTTTAGGATTGGGCATTGAAATTGGGGTGTACTATTCGAAATGTTAGTACTGGGTTCCTTTTTACCACTGTCGTTCGTCATATCTTAAAATGATAATGACAATAAATCTCCAATAAAGAATTTTTAACACAAAGTGTTTTTATTTTTCAAAATTCTTATTTCAAAATGAGCTCTTAATGTTTTATCTTCCTCAAATGGGTGTAAAACTTTTCTAGGTATAGTTTTAACAATTTTTAAACTATCCTCGGAGATTATAAAATTTAAACTGAATAACCTAAGGTTAATTACTCCTTACAAATTATTCCTAATCAGTATTCTAAGTAGTATAAAAACTAGATTAGATATACTATACAAAATATGATAAGATTTTAATAATGTTTTAAAATAACTTATCAATCTAAAAACAATATATATCAAAATATATAAAGTAAAAATAAAGTGGTTTTGAAATCTTTGGAACCTGGAGGGGTTGATGGTTTAACCCGATGCCTCGATAAATAAAAATCCTTCGACTGGCCCTTTGACTGTACACGCGTCCCTTATTAACCCTTTTTATCTCCGTTCGTTTTTTTTGAGATAAAACCACGCGTACTTATTTTTCTTTCTTTCTGAGACAGTATTTCAGTCTCACTCTCTCTCTTCAGAAGATAACGTATGATCTTCTTCCTTCTCCAATAAAATGACGGTTGATTCTGCCTCTTTTGATGGCTGTTTTTATGACCGTCCCTTCTACTTTCTCCGGTATGGTGTTCTTTATGAGCACTGCTATCCCTCCAATTTGAAACCTAGGGTTTCGGCTTATTTTGGGGGTTTTTCTGATCCGTGAGTATTTTACAATTGGAGTTTGCTAATGAATCAATTGAGGTTATCAATTCATCCTTCTGGGCTTGATTCCGTTTAAGAACAGGTGTGTTCGTTCTAATTCGAATCTTTACTTTGTGCCCTAATTGATGACGCTCGTATTAGTTTTTATTTTGAATCAAATATTTAAACGATTAAGTTCGTTTTCTGATCCTGTTTAAGATTGGGTATCGAAACTGGTTTCGAAATTTTTTGCGAGTTTGATTTGTTGCCGGGTTGTGAGTAATCACCAAGTGATTATACCCCTGTTGCGACAAACGTTTGAGACACAAAAATGACGTATGGATTTGTGTTCTTAAGGATTTGCAAAAAAAATTTTATTGTTCGAAACTGGGTCTTGTGTTTTTGATTCTGGAACTTTTACGAGTCAAGGTAAATGATGATTGTTGGTTGATAGACCAAACCGCTCTGATACCAATTGTTGGCCTTTATAACGGGATCTATGGTCTAAACGTTTCAATCACAAGTATACCAAATGAATGTTGTGCAAAGATTAATAAACAGTAAATATGTTCTTGTATTAATCAAATATGTCATCATGTTTTTACAAACAAATGTATCTAGTATTTATAATGTAATGAAAGGGTACATAGAACCATTGTGTCGGTTCTTTGATATGGAGCAGTTATTGATAACTGCTATGTAACCGTTGTAACTGCTTCGTTGACTTTTCTTATGGTTGACTTTTGTTGACCGGGTCATTTGGGTTGTGACAGGTTAACTGTTGGGTCGATGGTGATTAACCCAATATGTATTAGATTCTGGTTAAGTACATTTCATGCTACATATATACATACTAAAGAGTGCCTCTTTTTACAAGTTAACCTATTGTAACCTCTAATCTCTAAAATACTACTACTATACAGCCAAAATCTTTGAAGGAAGATAATGTCTCGTCCTGAAACTTTTAAACGTGTATTTGGGTAGTGAGATGGATAAAAGCTTCTTCGCGGCAAGGAATGGTAAGTCCTCCCATTGAATAGTTGAACCCAAATTCTTCCTTTGATCTGCGTAACAAATCTTGGAACAAGGGTTGGTCCAAGTAAGATAAAGGAACTACAAACCGTTTCCTTTGAACTTCTCCCACGTACACAGCCAAATATCCTTTGGGAATTTCTCGTTGGTGCTTCCCGTTCAGTTTGATTAGTTGTTTTGCATTAGAGAGTAATGACTGAAAACGAAAGAGAGCCATGTTTTTGGACTAAAAGAAAGTGATACAAGGAGTTTGTAGGATTGGAAGGTGTCGATTGAAGAAGGTCTCAAATATAAGGCTTATATTTATAGTCCCTATATTTGCAGCTAGCCACCCAAATTGAAATGAATATAAGGCGTACGGTTTCTATAATAGCCTACCTAATGTTATGCTTCACATGGCTTTATTTCAATTCGGTATACTTACAAATTTTTTTTTGTTATCTATATATCCAATCAATATATACGATAACATGGCCTACTTGTTTCTGTAAGGTCATATGCAGGACTAAGACACGACATTTCGGACCTACATCAACTTTCAAGCAAAGCCATGTGATGGTTCACATGAAGTAGACCCTTATAGATCGTCCTTCTAATCATTTTGGGTTGAGTCTTAGGATTATAAGATCTGAAAGATGTTTGATGGGTTTTATTTGTGTTGGTTAATCTGATTAAATTTAAACAAAAGCAAAATCATTTTGGCACGAACTTGTATAAGTTAGGGTTAATGGTCTGAAAAATACATCAACTTGCCACGTTTTACTATTGTGACAATAAACTCTTAATTTTCCTATTAAAACAAAAAACTTTCTTAATGACGCTTATTGTAACCAAAAAAGTTTCTTAATGACCCTTATTGTAACCAAATTTCTTAATGACCCTTATTAAAACAAAAAATCCGCAAAATAAAAAATCCGCAAAATCACGTTTCTTAATGACCCTTATTTTATCAACTGCTATCATTTTACTTATCATTGTCATTTTAAATTTACATGTAATTTCCAATTTCAGTTACATGCAATTTTTTTTGTTTATGCAATTTTCCTGCTACAGTCTTAGTTTTTTTTTTTTTTTTTTTTTTTTTTTTTGTCTGTCTCAAATCCTTGTTACTCTTGTGATTAAATTGTTGTTATAAACCTGTATAAGCTCTTGTGAGCTTTTGTTTCAGTTTGCAAATCAGTTTTTACAAGTTACAAAGCCTAAACTTAGTTTTCAAAATTCAGTTTTGCCCCAAAGGGGGTGTTTGGAACAGTTTGTTTGTCAGTCAAAATTCAGTTCTTGACCCATGTTTGGGTCAAAATAAGTTAGCTTACTCTCAAATCAGTTTAATATTTATTTTCATAATCTCTTATAACAGTTTTAGATACACAATTACTTATTGGAAATGTCATGAAAATTTGGCAAGTCTGTCTAACAGACCCAACTGTCACTTTTTGAGCTTAATTAGATAGGTTATAATTAGATTTAGGAGTTAATTTTTAGTTTACAATAAGTTAGATGTATGAACATGATCTTTTTGAGCTTAATATGCAATTTGGAAAGCATTTGACAGCTTATTTATAAGCTGCAAATGCCCCCTTAGTTCCCTTTGGTTCTGTCACAGCAGCTAAATACCCCTCTTTACAGCTTATTATTAAGCTGTTAGAGGGGGCTAAATTTCCCCATTTTTGATTTTTTAGATTCGTTATAGTGCTAAATATATCTGTCTTCACTTATACCTGTGTTGCAACTTTTGCATATAATGCCTAAAACCTTGATGAGAATTATTAAACCACACAAGATCATCTGTACAGCTAATTCACTCAAACGGTTGGTGTTTGAATCCACAATCAGCAGCTTTACTCCTAAAAAAAAGCTGAAAAGATTGACCAGTCCAAGTGTTGATAAAATAAGGGTCATTAAGAAACGTGATTTTGCGGATTTTTTATTTTAATAAGGGTCATTAAGAAATTTGGTTACAATAAGGGTCATTAAGAAACTTTTTTGGTTACAATAAAGGTCATTAAGAAAGTTTTTTGTTTTAATAGAAAAATTAAGAGTTTATTGTCACAATAGTAAAACGTGGCAAGTTGATGTATTTTTCAGACCATTAACCCTATAAGTTATTATGCAACTGTAGTGTATAAATACTTCGCACGATCATTGTGACACATAATCATTAGTTCAGTTGGATGCAGTTGCATTACTACTGCAGTTTCTCATTATTGTTATTGTATTAGCTACTCTCATGGTGTGATCGCATACTGAAATAAAAAACATGAATATAGGGATGAAAAGTAATATATTTAGGAGTTGATCATTTTTCATTTCATTTGAATTATTATCTCTATAAATTTATAATCATGAGATACACACTTGCATTACTGCTGGAGTGTTTTCTTTTGTTTTGTATTTTATTTATAGTTATTATATTAGCTAGACTCATAATTATGAGGACATACTTGTATTACAATCATTTTCATGTCTATATCAATCCGTTACTTTGCTGTCTAACCATAGTATCCGTGTAAATACATGATTCATGTATTTTTGTAGATAAACAATTTTACTTGTTTTTTTATGCTGAAGAAATGTCTCACTCACATTTATTTATAGATATATTAGTGACTTATTGGAAAAAGCTTGAACCTAATGAGTTTTTCTGTTAAGTCATGTGATAGCGGGACCCGTTGTGAATGAAAGAAACCACACAAGAACAAAGAACAAAGGAATTCGATAAAGCCTCAAAAGGCGCCCAAACGGGACTTCAAGAGAAACACTCTTTTTAATTCAATTTATCATATGATACGTTTGACTTGTATCGTGATAGGCACCACTTATAGCGGGTGCTAGTTCCATTAGAAAGAGAAGAGAATAAGAGATTGATTGACTCTAAAACCTGCAACTTTCATTAATTGTCAAACCTTAAATACTAGTTTTGAGATAACTCATAAAAACCTAAACACTTATCCTAACACAATTTAGACTCAAAGTCCTAACACAGAAGAAACAAATATCCTAATAACTCATGAATGAATTCGATAGTTATCTAGCTACACCGGTTAAATTGCATACATGAATATTTTTTATTTATTTTTTAAGTTAATTACGTGAAGTTAGCTGTTTCAAAATACCCATCAAACTTTGTCAAATGTTTCAAAATACCCATCAAACATTGTAAGATGTTCACTTATCAGACATGAACACAATCTGACGTGGATCGTAACAACACAAATTTATGAGGCGGCATGTACATTTGTCGTTGACGTGGATTTTAGAAGTAAAAAACGGGTTTTTGTTGATATCAACACAAAACAAATAAATTTGGATGGGTATTGTGGTATTTTATTGGGTTCATAACTGATATGTAAAAATTTGAGAAAGCTCGTTGTTATTATATGTCATTAACCCTTTGATTAATTGTTTTGCATTAACAACTAACGATTGAAAACGGAAAGAACCAACGTTTTTGGAGCTAAAAGTGGAATGTTTTTAGAGAATATATGAATTGGAAGGTGTAGTTTGAATGATAGAGATCTCAAGTATCAAGCTTATATTTATAGGTTTATAGTTTGCAGCTAGGCACCCAAATTGTAATTTTTCATATTTTTATATATAATTTATATGGTGTTTCTATAAGGGCCTACTTTATGTGAAGATTCACATGGCTTTGTTTATTTAGTAGACTTTACAATATAACTTTTGTTATCTATCTATTCGATCAATATATGTTAGAAAGTGACTTAAACTTTAGGGGTTATTTGGTAAATTTGGTAATTTTGTGACTTGTTTTGCAAGTTTGATTTGAATTTAGAAACTTTCTTATGACGGTTAGTTTGCCCTATAAATAGGGATTATTAGCATTAGTTTTCTTTGTACTTTTTGAATAATAGTTTGGTACCGCTTGAATTAGTGTTTGGTTACCTTTGGAATTAGAATTTGGTTTTGTATTTGGTTTGGTAATTTGAATAAAGCTTCCGCTTAGTTTGTGGAATTTGTTTGTTTTTTTCGTCTTTGAATTACTAACAAGTGGCATCAGAGCTAGGTTCGTTTAGCCATGAAGAAAAAGAAGAAGAAAAAAAGTTTGTTAGGGTTAGTTTGGATCGAAGTTCGATTGATTTTGGTATCAAAGAATTCGTTTTTGGTGTTTTAGAATAATTAGATATCTGGTATTTTGGTTTGTAGTTGGTATCTATCGCAATCATTGGGATTTTTCTGTTCGTTCGTTTGACGTAATTAGGATTGAATTTTGGTTTAGAATTAGTTTTAGCTTTTGATTGAATATGGGCCTCAACTATTATTTGGTAGTTTTGGGCTTTAGGTTTGTTTTTGAATTGGTCTGATATTTGAATTTTGTGGTACACAAGTTGTTTGTTTTCTTTTTGAAGATTTGTTATTTGGATTTGTTTTGTTTTGGGTATTTGAATTTGGACCGTAATTCTTATTATATAAGTGGGTCATTAGAATTATTATCCGAATTATTTGGGGCGTTTGAATTATTAGAGCTCGTTCGTCAAGTTATTTATTAACTTAGAATTTGTTTGATACTTGGATAATAAATTTGAAGTTGGACCGTAATACTTATAAATAAGTGGGTCATTTGAATTTGATATTTGGGATTTGAAGATCGATTTGGAGTTTGAAGACCGTAATTCTTATTACATAAGTGGGTCATTAGAATTTGAATTTGGTATTTGAAATTTGAAGATCGATTTGGTGTTTCAAGACTTAATTATTTTTAGGTCGTTTGGAATTTGTTCGATCATTGGGAATTTGTGAGTTTGGAAAAATTGGATCTTCGTTCGTCGGGCTTTTCAAGTTGATTGCCCGAATTTGATTGTATTTGTTGAAGATCGTTTGAGCCGTTTTGGTTTTGTTTGGTTGACCGAGTTTGAATTTGTTTGTAAAACCCTAAAAACCGTAAGCGCGTTAAAAGACTATTATACCCCTCGAGTGATAATCCGTAAAAATAAAGCACGACCGATAATTTTGTTAAGTACTTATGATAATTAAGTTTATATGGAACTTTTGAAAATAAAACTTACATTTAATTAGCAAATAATTATATAACACATTAAAGGTTACATGTACCACTTTCTAGGCAAAATAAATTAATGACATAAGCTATTATAGGTAAGTGAATAAAATAAGGTTTGGGTCTTTTGTGTCTTCCCTTTTGTTCGCCTAAAACCCCATATATTCTCCTAAAATAGAGTGTGCTTATCCCCTTATATCTCATTGCCATGAGACGTTTTATACACACAAAATAATAATAATAATAATAAAACCCTAAACATCTCTAAATAAAGTCACGGCACACAAAGAAACCTTCCATCTCCAATTTTTTTCTGTTGATCTAAAAGCTCCAAGAAAAGAAGGGTTCGAGGCTTAGTTAAAGGCTGGAATCACGTGCTTGGTTCAAGGTTCACTTGGTGTTTTTCGTGGGTCTAAGTATTGCTGCTACTATCGTGACATCTAGGGCACTAGAAGTGCTTGGATTGTTGATTTTCGATCTTTGTTTCCTTCCCTTTCACACGCCACAAGGTACATCAATATCTCGACATCCTTTTGTTTTCCTTTTGAATTCTGGTCGTGACGGGAGGGCACCATACGCATGGGTTTATTCACTTTAACGTGTTATACAAATGATTAACACAAACCTAGTATTATAGATACATAAAGTCATGAGAAAATCGTATTATAGGTCGACTAATATCTTGTTTGTGTAATGAATCTGATCGTGGTCTATGTTCAGCCATGCGCCTGTTTTTACACCTATAAACATGTCTCATAAAATGATGAAACATAACCAAGTAAATCAAGTACTTAGGCTACATGAAATCATAAATAAAACTCTATGTACATGGCATATAACCTGGTTCTTGAATCGGATTTGTAGGCAACTTGACATGCTCCCTAATACATTTAAAACATGACTTGGTGGGCCTTCTTGTATCTCGACATATAAACACATATATTCGTATGGTTGAAATCAGGTATTAGTAGTATATGCATGCCTTGATCATGGTTTGATAAATATTTAAATGTGAAATTGTCAATGCGTGCCTCATGTGAAAGCAAAACATGAGCATGAAATATAGGGGTTTGCATGATGTATTGAAAACGTGTATAGGCATGTGATAAGTTGTATTGGGTGAGTGTCGAATGAGTTACGTGATTTCCTCTTTGCATGCGCATGTCATAACTCAGTCAAGTATTAACAATTATCGTTATTCATGGTCTTGTGAGGGGGTGAGTTCGAGGGCAATCGCGGGGCAAATGAGTAAACCGTTTTGTATGTTTGAAAGTTTGTCGGGAAGGTGAGTCGGGGGTGAGTTGTGATCCGAGACGTGTCTGATCTCGGTGTGGTATTAATTTGGCCGAGTGTGGTTTTTGTGATTTCCCGAGATTGTTTGAATTGTTTTCGGATGTGCGTTTTAAATTCGGAAATATATAAAGTTGAATACACGTGTAAACCCTAAACCTAATCTACATTAAATGAGATACGAATTAACTTTGAATCGGATATTAACTGGGACTAAGTTAATTAATTAGCATTAAATACGAGATTACTTGACCTAAGTTACTAAAATTGACAGTAATATTAAAGAGGTAAACCTAAATTGTAATAAGTATTTGAAATCAATAACGAGTATAATAAATGATCTAATAATTATCATACGAACCTTAATCTATGTAGATTCATTGAAGAAAGGATGACGTTTTTGGCCTAAAGTGAACTGTAATTCTAAGCATTCAGGTGAGTTTTCATGTGCTTCTTAAATTGGGTTGCACTTTATTCGAAATAGTATCATGCAAACTTGTTTAAAATGATCGTTATTTGCTACGTGTTTGGATTCTTCGATAATAAGTGAATGTTGAGAAATATGCTATATGTACATGATGAGATATATAAATATTGGATTAGAAATCGTGAACCATATAAATGTTGAATTGTGAATCGTGGAAATAAAGAAAGTTGGAACCGTTGAACCGAACGGAAATAAAGAAAGTTGGAACCGTTGAACCGAACGGAAAATAATGAATAGTTGGTATATATGGTTTTGGTGATATGTGTTGAATCGTTGATTTTGTTGACTGTTGATAAGTATTGAGAATATGTGATCACTGAACAGTAATTAAATGATATTTGGGCAAATTGCATGATTGTTTTGCAAGTTTGATGTTATTGGAAAAGTGTTTGATATTATAAGAATTGTTTTATACGTGAACACCATGAATTCTCACTAGGCCTTTGGCTGACCCAAAACTCTTTTAAAATTTGTGCAACCCAGATGAGCTGCTTAGGAATCAGGAGATTATTTGAGATTGACTATGAGTAGAAGCTTCCGCTGATATAAGGTAAATTTGAGGTTTTTAATGCTCCGAAAAGGCGGGGTGTTACATTGTCGGTTAACGTTTGATTGTTCGTTGTGAAGATTATCGGCGTTTGTATTTGTTCGGTTTGTTTCAGATTGTTTTTGGGAATTGATCGTTTGATTTGAACTAGGCTAGTATCTCTAGCATTTGGAATTTGGAATTTGAACATTTGAATTTGAAGACGAAAGATTCGTTTGGCTTGAAATTTTGAATGGAGTTGAAGTCATGGTGGAGATTGTTAGAAAGTGACTTAAACTTTAGGGGTTATTTGGTAAATTTGGTAATTTTGTGACTTGTTCTACAAGTTTGATTCGAATTTGGAAACTTTCTTATGGGGTCATGATCAGGACTAACGCACAACACTTTGGACCTATGAGTTCGTAATATGAGGTCGGATGCCCAACTTGGCATGTGACTAAATTATTAACAGCCTATTGTTCCATTACCGATAACTTTTAGATGATGTGGTATTTCAAAGACTGCACTTAATGCCTGGCCATACCTAAAGGGATAGGATGTATTTCGGACGTCTTTAGAGTTTATTTTTATATTCCCGGCGGTACGCCAGTCCCTACGGTATGAGAAATTTAATTCTAGCAGTTAAATGTAATGAAAAATGGAATGCCACCATCAATAATCCAATGTAGCATATTACGAGTGTTGTTACTTGAAAGATCGTTGCTTTTTAGATTTTTTGGGTTGCAGAAGCTGCAAAATTTATGACTATTAAGCTGTCCTGCAAAATAGAATTTTTACACACATAGTAAAACTAAGTAAGCTTTACTATTTGTTCGAATGAATCAAAATGATACACACATTTTTAAGATAAAACGTCCTGTCGAATTATCAGTATTTAAAACGTCGAAGACGTTGGGTTTTTTAGATTTTTCGTTGCTAGAAAGTTCATTGTTGTGAGCATTATACGATGTAACCTAATAACTACCACCGTAAGGTAAAAAGTAATGTAAATTGACGATCTTAATTTAAAGAGTATGGCATCCCTGACCGCATGGCGGCCCTTATATTTTTATTTGAGATTTCTGCAGGCTTTATGTAGGATAGGGAAATCCATACCGGTCCGTAATTCACGTCAGAAACTTTATGGTGTAGTAGATTTTCAATAGCCATTACCTTGTTATCCGACAATTATTAAATCAGTGTACGGTTCAACCCGTAGGCTGGAGTATAATGCTTGAGTATCCAGGTTTCACAACACGCAATCAGGACTAGTACTGGGGTATTCTTTCAAAGGTTTAAGCTTAGTTTGAACATCTTGTTCAGTGTTTTAATGGTTTAAATGGTTTATTGGGGATTTCAAATTCAGTGAAAGATTGTTAGAGGTGGTACTGAAGTTGAGGTAAGTTTTAAAGTTCGGTTTGCTTAGAAAGCAGAAGTTTAAGTTTACAAGTTTAAGGTTTAAGGTTTACGATCTCTATGATCGG
>BPTQ01000003.1:188966657-189022509 GCA_019973895.1 Chrysanthemum seticuspe
TTTTGTAATTCAATCCAAGATAATAACAAAAGTATGTTATTACTATGTTCTTGTACACACGTACTAAACCGAATTAAAGTAATGCTAGTTTTTATCAAACAAATAACTTGATGTGGAAAAGGTTTGAGGATCGACATCCTAAAGGGATGTACGATCGGTTTAAGAACAAAACACACACAAAACAATTTTAGGGTTTAAGCAATGTGCACAAGAGATGGAAAAATAAAACCCCTAGCCTTGTTTATATACCCAAGCAAACTTGGTGAACAAGTTGGTTTTTGTTTCCATGTTTTGATCCTTGGCCGATCGGTTTAGGATATCCCATAGGGATTCCGGAACCTTCCCAACTTTTGCAATTAAGTCCTTTTCCAAATACCTTTAACGCCCGTTAGTCCATTACATTAATTACTTAACGTCCGTTAGTTATTTCGTTTAATAAATAAATAAATACAACATTTATATTTAATTATTTAACTTTAAATTCTCATACGTAAAGTGTGCAATCTCATAGTCTCGAGTTCGATCCTAACTCACGTCTACTAATTTATATCCATAAAACCAACAGCTCCCACTTGGATATATTTTAATAGAGTGATCACATTCGGTTAGCGTCTAGCAACACTTCGATGCCTCTAGTACAACTCGAGCAAGGCTCCTGGAAAACCTTTTAATGATTTCTCATTATTATTATCCTTTTGTTTCTAATACCATGTTAAATAAAGATATGGAATTAAGTCATTCTTTATTCAACCATTCTGTTTCTCGTTATTAGTGATTGAGCAAGATTACCAAATCTTCTGAACATATTCAGGGGAGATCTTTAGGCATGGCCATGCAAACATCTTGTCAACCCTACGAGGGGCCCAGCAGTATTAAACTCCAAATAAATTTGAAGGAACAAATTCTATCTTGACTACGAGAATAACCCATGAACTTTGCAACACTTCAGGAAACAACCCTTATGACTACCAGTTACGTATAGCGTTAAGTTGTTCCACAGAAGTGCACTACATTCATGACACTTATCTGGTATCTCAAGTCTGAGGATAACTATTCATAATTTACTTATAACAATATCCACAAAGTAAATTATGTAGTTGGGATAAGTCCTATATTCAATTCATTGAATATCATCTGAAATTGGTATGCATTCTCATCAATATACTTTCAAGTATATTCTACCATATCTCTCAGATTTGTCTTAGTTTAATGATACTCCCATATCATTAATTGACAACGGACGATTTAGAATAAATAAATTTATTCACGGATTAAACATGCAAATATAGGATACAATATATTATAAAATCAAACATACCAAGTATTTGATTTATATTATAACAATTGTTTAACATCCCTTATCCAAATACCAAATAGATCAATGCATGAAAATTCCAGTTTGATGAATTATGCCTCAAGTAATGACAATCATACTTGTTGACAAGGCATAAATCAACCAACGTGATCTATCATAATTTTGAGAATACTTATTTCAAGAATTCAATTAATGAAGTCCTTACATGTGTTCATTCACCAATCCACATAATAATTCATAAAGTGTGTGACATCCTCTATCACCAATTTATGACAATTTAAACTTTCAAACATTTTAAAGTTTAAAGTATTCTTGTTCTTTTAATGTATAATGCAACTGCGCTCTTAGATAAGCACAACTAGGTCACATGGCCATTAACAAGGATAAAATCCTACCATGACTAGTATTGAGTGTCATCTCAATTAAACCAGCATCATTGTATACAAACAACAATGTGCTCATTAAAATTCCGTAAACTTTAATATCTTATTGTGTAATGTTTGATGCTTTCCTAACTTTCAAGTTTAAAGCTGATGACAATTTTCACAACATTTGACATATTGTTCATCCATAGAATCTAGGAGCAATTCCAGGCTGAGGATGTAATTCTTTTAGAATATACATTACACAAGTTATCTAATAACTTTTAATTAGATATCAATGTTGTCAAATCATCTATCATTCAAGAATGATACAACAATTTGAATACACAACATGATGTACATGATGAATCTACAAGTCAAACTTAGACTTCATTCACGTTCTATCTTGTCAAAAGATATTTATCAATTTCTCAAATGATATATCATGTTATATTAGAATCATTTATTTTACTGCACATGTTTATTAACAATAAACATATATTTCAAGGTTGTATGTTTTAATTCTTAAATCTTACAAGTGAAGTTTCATTCCAATCTAAGACTTAACATTTAGCTTACAAGGAATGTTACTTCTCATATGTTATACAACATATAAGATTTAAAACCTTAACATAATACTCCCACTAGCTTTCAGGAATACTTAAAATTTATCTTATTTTAATTATAAATCGAAAATGGATTTAATAATTTAACATAAGAATAATTTCATAGATGCATGCATTTATCCATTCATGAATTATTTGCACTTCGTACACTTTCAAAGATTATATGAATTCAAAAAACCTTTCAATTACTTACCGTCCTCGCTCAAGTAATTTCTCAAGAAAGAGTTTTGATATTCCATTGTCATATTTCATGTTAATGAAAACAAGTATGACAATTATCATCTTTATATATATTTAATGTGTCTAGAAAAGAATATTCAATCATAATTAATTGCTTAAGTGTGATTAATAATCTTGTCATAAAACATGCATTAAATATGTGTACAATATTGTCCATATGATTTCTACATAGAAATTCAAACCACTAGGGTTTTTCATCTCTTTGAAGAAACTCATTTCCATTCTCTAGTCTAACTATTAAGATAAACCAAATTTCCAAAATTGATTATCTTTATGGATAGCATCTTTAACATTCATAGTATGAGTTATTTACCCAATTCAATATTTGGTAATCCATCATAATGATTATCAGGTTTACTATAATCCTGTAACTCATATTTCTCAGCATATAAGTCAAATATCTGAGATATCCTTGCAGATCTATGAATGAAAATTCCATCATCATGAGGTCTATCATTTACATGTCTAACCTCATCATGATATTTACTAGTGTGTTTTAGAAGATTATGTATCTTGTAATTTTATCTTTCAAGATAAAAAACTCCCACTTGCTTTTTGCAATATATAGACTATCTATATATACTTAGCAATTAGAGCAAAACTACATTGTTCTCTTTTTGGGACATTACAAATACACATTGATAATTCCTGATTTTACTTTGTTAATAACCTATTCATTAATAGTTTAACAAATTCAGAATATTCAATTTTAAAACTTAATGTGATTCATCACATTCCATAATGAAATGGTGTTTTAACAATCTTCTAGATTGGAGTCATATTGAGTATATTCAATCCATACTCAATTTTCTAACCTTGTTACTTTTTAAGAAAGAAGTTATGGTTATCTTGAATCAAACAAATCAAATAGAGTCTGATTCTCCTAACTGAAAATACCATCAACTTGTGGTATTCATTAGAATTAATATTGTAAGACAATCTAACAATATTTAAGATAAACATATTCCTTTTGGCTTACCTATTTACCAACTAAGTCAACTTAATGGTATAATAGACTTTCCAAGCCAATTACATGCTTTATAACACAAGTACCTTTAACCAAGTCACTTCATATCCATGTTTCAACAAGAAACATAAACTGTTATAATCCCATTATACGTTATAAATCATTGATCAACTCAATGACTTCTTGTATATGTCTTAATTAAAGAACATAACAAGTTAACGTCTTACTTTATTACAAGTCTTAAAAGACTTTATGTTTATGTCTTTACAATGAATCATAAACATGTTTAACTAAAGTAATTATGAACACAACTCTTGGTTTCAATAGTAATTTCAAGTTAATTTATTTACTTCACAATAATGTAGGACTACATTATTTTATTCATTTATTTATGTCATTTCAAAAATTCATAAATATACAAATTAAAGTAGTATTAGATTACTTTATTTAATTTTATGTCATTCTAATAATACATAAATATTTAATTTGAAGTAGTCTTATATATCGTTTTGACACATGTTCTAAATACTTGTCTAATTTAGAAACTGTAAATATGTCCATGCAAGATCTCACTTTACATAGAGATTTACTTTGTTGTTGCAATCTCGCCAAGTTCTCACATGACGTAAATTGTAACACCAAGTGTTTCTTGAATTAGATATGTACAAGTTATATATAACTTTAGTCTCTTACCTTGCAGTCAAGAGAATCCGTTAAATCATATACTTATATGTTGTACCTTGCACACAATATAGATTTCTCCCACTTGTGCATGGAACAACATCATGTAGCAGATAAACAACACGACATATGTTTGTTTATACGACTAATATGATTGTGTCATTAATATTAGCATAACTAGTAGATGTAGAACCACTTCATTGTCTAATAAGGAAACGTACATGACTATCCTTGAAAACATAAGTGTCTATAAGTGGAAAGTAATTATCTTAAGACATTCTAGAGATAATCTGAGTTACTACCAAGATGACAAAGCTTGTAACTCCCACTGAATAAGAGATCATTACATTAATTCCTTATTCAGTAATAAGAACACAACACTCCCACTGGATTTGACAACATTGTAAGTGTTTCATTAACCAGTGAAAGAAAATAGTGTACTATTTACTTCCTACACCTTTGAGAAAGTCCATACATAACAATTACTTATGTACTTAAAAGAATATATTCTACTATGTAGATGATGAATTTATCCATCAATGCTATTAACTTGAAAAATTGGGCATGCAATTTCTTTCTTAATAGTTCTACTATTCCAACAATTGTAAGTAGTACTTTTAAATGGTCAAAGCACAACAACTAGATAAAATATGCTAGTTTGTCTTTTACCAATTATACAGTAATTAGTCCAGCTTCTAATTTAATAACTCATAAAATATGCAATTTTCTTAACTATTAAAATTTACTTACGAGTTACGTATTTAGAATTTAGACAATTCTAATTGTCCTATCATACCTTTCTTCATTCATGAAAAGGAATAGGGTTGAATCTCACTCTTTCGCGTGAAAAGAGGACTAGGTTTATTCTTTTAGTAACGTTGACTCTACTAAAACCCTTACAGGTGTAAATCAATTTTACCAATACAGGAATAACCTACGTTTACGGTTTAATGTTGCATTAATACATTTAAAGAATTTAGCAAAATTCAATTTTAGTATTTTCGATAATTAAACTTTTCAAGAAAATAAAATACCCAAGGTAATATTCATATAACCATAGAATTTTCTCGAAAACTAGGATCCAAATTATCATAGGTTCATTACATCAGTTGATCTGCTAGCAACGAACGCATATAATAAGGTAATCTGTCGAACATTAATTGGCAAACAATTTCCAACTCCTAGATCATTATGGGATTTATATTTTCCAATGCTATTGCAAATATAAACATGTTTCATCCCATCTTATGCCATTGAGTCCAGGTCTCACTTCCTACTCAACTTAAGTGTCTAACTTAATGAACTGCAAATATGTCCATGTAAGGTCTGACTTTACATAGAGATTTACCTTTCCATCACAATCTCGCCAAGTACTCTCATGACGTAAATTGCAACTTCAAGTGTTCCTTTTAATTAGATGGCACATTCTTAATTTAAAAGGGTACTAGTTTTGATTTTATGTGGTCAAATCAAATATGTACAAAGATGTCATGCATTCATCTTGTAGCATAAATTTAATAAAAAAAACTTTTTATTACCAATACATAAAGATCAAATTATCAAAGTTTTGATTGAGGTATTGGGTTCACCAATCAAGGAATTTAGTGTTAATTATCATCCATTATACCGTACTTTTGCATAAGTGTAAACACTTAGTGTTTCGGATAATTACCACCGAAGTGGCGCATGGAATTAAAACTAATTCGCCCTTAAGATGAGCTTGTACATTTTATGGCTTACTAAGTAGCTCCATTCGAACTTACAGAGGGCAGAGGACCAGGTAAGCGCAAACGCATAACCTTAGACATCCATTCAGTGTGACTGTGCGCACTTCTTAAATAACCCCTTTATAGTTCATTCGAATGGGTGAGCCGTTCAGTCATTGTACCAAAGTCACCAATCAATTAAACTATTGAAAACTTAACTCTTCCAAAACAAATCAAATTTCACCATTGTTTAGTACGTATTATTTTTCTATTCAAAATTACCCTTTGCTTAAAACTGTCGCACATAATAAACAAACTAGTAATACCAATAAAAATATAAACAACTAAAAACAATGCGCACATAATAAACAATTTTATACGTGTAAACAAGTAGCCACATGCAACTTATTCGATAAAACCCTATTAATAATCAATATCTAGGTTAAATTAATGTATATATTAATTTAGGGTTTTCACTCCAACAATAGAAAGTGAGCCACATACATCGATGAATCGATTGCGTAAACCCTTAATTAAATTATACCAAATTGCACATAATTGATTCATTAATGTATATGTAATTGGAGTCTTCCCCAATTCAAGATTTTTCATAAATATACATGTGTATAAAACTTAACAATTAATCCAATCTTAACAATTAAATAATAATACAAGAAACTATCCATGACAAACATGCATGTATCATCATGGATATAACATAACAATTATTTAATTAAGTCACAAGATCGCATACAATTCCATGTCACATAACACTTTATTCATGAATTTATCACGTAACAAATATATTAAATCTAGGTTTCGATATTGATAACATAACAATTAATATAAACCCTAAAAAAATTTTAGGAAATCGACTAAAAAAATTTTTAGGGTTTCCACCCAAAAAAAAATTTTCGATCCATAATAGATTTTTAAAACCAAATTAGGGCAAAATCCTTAACCCTAAAATTAGGGTTTATATAATCATAACCAAAACCCTAGAATAAATCATATCAAACACAATACAATATCCGTTTTTTACGTGTTTAGTAATTAATTACTCATTAAAACCAATGACTCGTGATGCCANTTGTAACCTCTAGTCTCTAAAATACTACTACTATACAGCCAAAATCTTTGAAGGATGACAATTTCCTGTCCTGAAACTTTTAAACGTGTATTTGGGTAGTGAGATGGATAAAAGCTTCTTCGCCGCAAGGAATGGTAAGTCCTCCCATTGGATGGTTGAACCCAAATTCTTCCTCTGATCTGCGTAACAAATCTTGGAACAAGGGTTGGTCCAAGTAAGATAAAGGAACCACAAACCATTCCCTTTGAACTTCTCCCACGTACACAGCCAAATATCCTTTGGGAATGTCTTGTTGGTGCTTCCCGTTCAGTTTGATTAGTTGTTTTGCATTAGAGAGTAATGACTGAAAACGAAAGACAGCCATGTTTTTGGACGAAAAGAAGATTACTTTTGAGAAAATGAAGTGATACAAGGAGTTTGTAGGATTGGAAGGTGTAGATTGAAGAAGGTCTCAAATATAAGGCTTATATTTATAGTCCCTATACTTGCAGCTAGCCACTGTTGAAATTATATAACATGACTAATCATAAATATAAACAATAAACATCAAAGTAAGTGCGGAAGCGTATAGGAACATATAATGAATAATTAATTAACTAAAGAATAAAGTATGCGTACCTTACTTGATTCTAGCCGAACAAGAATCAAATCCACAAACTAGCAATTGGGATGAACCCTAATTAGGGTTTATGGGATTAAGTGAATTACCCCTTACCGTTTTGTAATTCAATCCAAGATAATAACAAAAGTATGTTATAACTATGTTCTTGTACACACGTACTAAACCGAATTAAAGTAATGCTAGTTTTTATCAAACAAATAACTTGATGTGGAAAAGGTTTGAGGATCGACATCCTAAAGGGATGTACGATCGGTTTAAGAACAAAACACACACAAAACAATTTTAGGGTTTAAGCAATGTGCACAAGAGATGGAAAAATAAAACCCCTAGCCTTGTTTATATACCCAAGCAAACTTGGTGAACAAGTTGGTTTTTGTTTCCATGTTTTGATCCTTGGCCGATCGGTTTAGGATATCCCATAGGGATTCCGGAACCTTCCCAACTTTTGCAATTAAGTCCTTTTCCAAATACCTTTAACGCCCGTTAGTCCATTACATTAATTACTTAACGTCCGTTAGTTATTTCGTTTAATAAATAAATAAATACAACATTTATATTTAATTATTTAACTTTAAATTCTCATACGTAAAGTGTGCAATCCCATAGTCTCGAGTTCGATCCTAACTCACGTCTAATAATTTATATCCACAAACCATTCCCTTTGAACTTCTCCCACGTACACGGCCAAATATCCTTTGGGAATGTCTTGTTGGTGCTTCCCGTTCAGTTTGATTAGTTGTTTTGCATTAGAGAGTAATGACTGAAAACGAAAGACAGCCATGTTTTTGGACGAAAAGAAGATTACTTTTGAGAAAATGAAGTGATACAAGGAGTTTGTAGGATTGGAAGGTGTAGATTGAAGAAGGTCTCAAATATAAGGCTTATATTTATAGTCCCTATACTTGCAGCTAGCCACCCAAGTTGAAATGAAAATAACGCGTACGGTTTCTATAATGGCCTACCTAATGTTATGCTTCACATGGCTTTGTTCAGTTCGGTATACTTACCAAATATATTTTGTTATCTATATATCCAATCAATATATACGATAACTAGGCCTACTTAATTGATCCTGTAAGGTCATGTTCAGAGCTAAGGCACGGCACTTCCGACCTACATCAGCTTTCAAGCAAAGCCATGTGAAGCTTCACATGAAGTAGGCCCTTATAAATATGGCTCATCCTTCTAGTCATTTTGGGTTGAGTCTTAGGATTATAAGATCAGAAAGATGTTTTGATGGATTTTATTTGTGTCGGTTAATATGATTAAATGTCAACAAAAGTAAAATAATTGTTATCATTCTGGTATGAAGCTGTATAAGTTATTATGTAAGTTTACTGTATATGTTAGTATGGTCATTGTGACACATAATCGTCAGTTCAGCAGGACGCAGTTGCATTACTACTGTAGTTTCTCATAATTGGTAGTGTATTAGCGACTCTCATGGTGTGATCACATATTGTCGTAAGTATTAGCTACTACTTGTATTACAATCATGTTTCTGTCATATGTTAGATGTACTGGTGCTCTGTATCAATCAGTTACTTATGGCCTGTTTGTTTTAATTGTTTATTAAGTTATGTCTAACCATAGTGTCTATGTAAATACATGAGGTTTGTTTCTAGATAAACAACCTTGTTTGTATAATATACTGAACAAGTGTCTGAAATCAAACTTTTTATAGAAATATTAGTGACTTAATTGAAAAAGCTACATACTTTTTCTACTAAGTCATGCTTCTAGATTAAGTTCATTACGTAAAAGTCGTTGTCGACTTACCAGATTAATGATAAGTGCTTAAGTAATAAGGTGTTAGAATAAGTTGGTGGCACGTGAGGTGCACGTGCATAGTCTTAGACTAGACACGTGAGGTGCACGTGAGTTACTCCTCAACTGCTTTCTAACATCCTTTCTTGCCAAAGGGTTTAGGTATTTAATTAACTAAGGTTTGTAATTAATTAAATAAGTGTTAGTAGGCTAATATAATAATATATATTATATTAATGATAAAGGATGGTGATAGCGGGATAATATTATATTATAAATACTATAAGTATTTATATATAATATTAAGTATAAAATTTAATTTGTATAAGTATTTAATTTAGTAAAATCAACTAATACTTTAAGTATATAAATATATACGAAAATATATTTATAAGTTTTAGAAAAGTCTAAAAATATTAATTTGAAAAATTAATATTTTTAAATAATAAAAATAATTTATTTCGTCCTTTAGTCGGTTTTCACAAAAAATAATCTAAGTGTTGGATTTTTAGAAAAATTGGGCATGACCCGTTCGTAAATATAAGGTTTTTCATTTTTCCCCAAGTGTTGCAAAATACTTTAAATAAATTCCACAAGTTATCGATACTTACAATTTAGTCCAAACGTATACTTTTAAGTTTATAAATATAGCTTTCGTCACGTTTTCAAATAAACTATCGTTTTAAAAGTCAACGTTTAGTCAAAAATTGCCGAAAGTCAACAAAATGTTATTTTGGGCCTAAAAGTCCATTAATTAGCCGAATTGGGCCCAAAGTGTTAAAACGAGTCCGAAATGGTTTTAATCAATATTTAGCGTATTAATAAGGTAAAACATATATAACAAGCCGAAAAATAATCCAAAACTCGAATAAGAAATCTGAAGTCATAATTGGGCCGAGAGGTCCAATATGAGCCCGTAGGTTCATTTTTAGCCGAAAACAAATAAACCGTTTAGTTAATATATTAGTTTGTGTTTACAATATAACGTATCAACTAGTTTCATAGACGAGCACAAAATCGAGTAAACTCAACATAGCTGAAATTGATGGGCTCGGCCCATATGGGTGCCGAACCAAAACAAACCCAATTCCAAGACCAAAATTCAAATACGTTATAACTCGTTTCGAGAAGCCGTAAAAATAAACAATAGTATAAAAATGACACAAATTCACCAATAGAGCCAAAACTTTATGTTTTTCAAAACCCCAATAATTATTTAATCTATATATGGGCCGATTTGTAATTAAATCCAAATTAGGGTTTCAAGTTTTGTAAATCAAGTAACAAGCCCTAATTAAGCACTTGTAACACTAAAGTAACATGTAATTAGCTCAAATTTACTACACAAACAAGGAAACACATAACTTATATGTATGCGAAAAGTGTACGTGTATATGTATATATGCACTCAAGTCATTACTTTTCAAGTTTAACTAAATAACGCAAATAACTACATAATATCAAGATTTAAGCCATATTAACTATGAAAGTACATAGCTTAGCAAGATTTGAGAATCCTTTCAAAGAGGTGTGTTTGTACGTAGGTTAGCAAGACCAAGAAAGACCCAAATTGCTCCAAATTTACCCAAGAAATGTTCTAAATCAACCTGAAAGCTCAAAAGTATAACTTGGTTATCTTGAAACTCAAAAGAAAAGTGTAGATCTTGGAAATTTGTGTGTGTCGTGAGTTTGAGAGTGAAATGGAAGAGAGAAACTTTTGTTGGATGAAATGTGTGTGTGCTAAAGTATGTGTTATGTTTTAAGTAAATAACAAAACACACTTATGTCATATAAGAGTTAAACTTAATGACACCATCTTTGTTCCTTAGTGGGTAGCAAAAACATGTGAGGAGGGGAGGGAATCCGATTTTTGAAAATTAGTGTGTATAATGTGTGTCGGGTTTAGTGAAAATGCTCCCGTTAAGTCCCAGTTTGACGTTTTTGGACACATACTCGCAAAATAAAGTTTTTATTGACATTTTTACTAAAATAATAATAAAGTATTATTATTTAATAAGAAATGTATTTATTTTACTTAAACCATATCTACTGCAGTGTCGGTACGCGTGTGGGGTCGTTTTCAAGTGAAAGCGAGGTAACTTCTCGGTTTAATACGAACTTGTCAGTAATACCAAGAAAGGAATATTTCACTTTTACTGACAAAAATAGACAGTTTCAGAGATTACTGTAAGCTACAATACACGGGATAGCTTCCCGAAATCCTCAGTTATGCTAAAAAAATGTTCAGTTATGCTCAGTATAGTAAAAATAAATTATTATTTATTAAAATAAAGTCTGAAAATGTATCATTTGTCACAAACTAGAAAAATATGCAGTGTGTTCTATTGGAAGAAGCTAAGGAAATATGTCAAGCAAATGGTGAGGGAATGTGACACTTGCCAAAGAAATAAGTCAGATTTGGCTACTTATCCAGGATTCCTACAACCACTGTCTATGCCTGCTACTATTTGGTCTAGCATCTCAATGGATTTTGTGGAAAGCTTACCTAAATCCCAAGTTAAGACAGTAATCTTTGTGGTTGTAGGTTAAGCAAGTATGCACACTTTATGCCCCTTGCTCATCCTTTCACTGCTACTGATGTTGCACAAGTATTCTTAGACACCATTTACAAATTACCCAAACACTATTATCTCAGATACGGATAAGATCTTCTTGAGTACTTTTTGGAAAGAATTGTTTAAGCTGTTGTAAGTTAAGCTGCACATGTCTACATCATACCACCCTCAAACTGATGGCCAAACTGATGTGGTTAATAGATGCCTAGAGTGTTATCTAAGGTGTATGGCATGAGAGCACCCAAAACACTGGGTGAGATGGTTATCATCAGTTGAATGGTGGTACAACACCAATTACCACTCTGCAATCAATACTGCTCTTTTTGAGGTGATTTATGGACAACCACCACGTGTTCATGTACCTTATGTGGGTGGTGAGAGTAGTGTGGAAGCAGTTGACAAGACCCTCACAACTAGGGAAGAGGCAATTGACTTACTTAAGTTCCATTTGAAAAGGGCACAAGATCGAATGAAGTGACAAGTTGATAGACACAGGACATATAGGTCATATGAAGTGGATGACTGAGTCTATTTGAAATTGCAGCCCCATAGACAAGTAACCATTAGGAAGGGTAACCAGAACAAGCTATCTCCTAAGTACTATGGACCTTTTCAAGTTATAACTACAAGTAATTTTCCAAATCATTAATTAATCTTAAACACGAAGTATTCTTTTACAAAGGTTATTTAACCATTTTCACGTGTAAAATTTTCATTTATTTAAATGGTGCAACAACGAATAATACTTGTCAACCAACAATATGACGTAACTCACATTGCATGCAAAAAACCTCACACGCGTACCGACACTAAATTAGTTACGGCAATAATTAAATAAACTCATGTTCGAGTCCGAATATTAATGTTTTTATAGTACTTATATAACAAAGCTTCCAAAAATATGTTTTATACATTTTTACTTGTTAGTGTCAAACGGGATACCACGACTCACATTTAAACTCAAGAGACACAAGTTACACTTCGTAAAAACCACTAACTTATTAACGGGCTTATGCCAAACTAAACACTCATTTGGGCTTACACATATAGAGAAGCAAAGACACCCATATAGGCTCGCGGCCCATTTGTTGTCTCAAATTATTTATTTTGAAGTTTACCTAATTACTTTTACGTATAACTTTCTAGTTAAATCGCGTAAACCAAGAAACAACAATTCATGCTCAACAACTTCGGACTAAATTTAGTCTACACATTTTTGACTTATTACAGTCATTACAAGCCAACTTTATTATTAGTACATTTACGATTTTGAAACATTTACGTTTGATACGTAAAAATACCACTTTTAACAAATTACATGCATACATAATATACCCAATAGCCTTAGTAATTAGACTAGGGCTAATAACCTTTTAAAGCACTATATTTGTCAAGAAATGACAGTTCTGCGTAGCGAACTAAAAAAATAACTTTTTTAGACATTTTTGTCTTTCTTTAAGTATTATGACCATATTATGACCATTTTACCCTTTCTGAATTTTTATCGAAATACCTTTTTTTTTCGAAATTTTTTTTCCAAATTTTTTTTTGAATTTTTTTTTCGAAGTTTCTGTTCCAAAATTTTTTTTCTGAAATTTTTTTTCGAAATACTTTTTTTTTTCAATTTTTTTTTCTTCTGAAATGTGTTTTTTTTGAATTTTCGATAAAATAATAATCAAAAGTGACAAAAAATAAATTTCGATAAAAAAATCACTTGTGACAAAAAAAAATCAAAAGTGAATAAAAAACAGGTGAAAATGTATAAAAACGGAGTAAAACGTATAAAAAAAATTCTGATTTTTTTTCGAAATTCCTTTTTTTTTGAATTTTTTTTCTGAAATAATTTTTTTTAGAATTTTTTTTGTTACATGCGATTATTTATTTTTATTTTTTAGATTAAAAAAAGTTTCTGAAATTTTTTTTTGATTTTTTTCTGAAATATATTTTTTTAGAATTTTATTTTTTGTGACATGCGATTTTTTATTTTTTTTATTTTTTAGATTAAAAAAAATTTATGAAATTTTTTTTCGATTTTTTTTTTTTTTTTTTTTTTTTTGAAATATTTGTTTAAGGGTAAAATGGTTATAACATTTAAAAAAGACAAAAATGTCAACATTAATGTCTAAAAGAATTATTTTTTTAGTTCGTTACGCAAAACTACCATTTTGATAACTATAATGCTTTAATAGGTTATTAGCACATTAAACTAACATACATGATGGTGAAGAAGAATATAGTTAGCTTAAGGCCATAGTTGGCCATCAAATATTCAAAAGTTTGATGAAAATATCTAGATATATAGAGAAGAAATTTGGGGAAGGATGAAGATTAATAAATGGGTAACATGTGTAACATTTTAATTGTTTAATTTTTATTAAAGCAAGTTTGATTAAACAAAACAAATAAAATCACCTAGGAACTACTAATACACATAGTATTTTATCGTAAACCCTTTTACTTGTAGCTAGTCTTAAGGCTTTACAATATAAAATTACCAAAGTCATGCTTGTGCTCTATTCTTTTCTTGCTCTTGAATGCCGCCCTACACCCATTTTAATATCATGTTCTTTTTTCACCTTTGGGCCCAAAACACATTATACACAAAGCTAAGCTTCTATCTCTTGGATCTAACTACAAAAGCAACCAACATGTTGGTCTCCCTTGACCAAATGCACGTCCAAACACAAAACAGTCATCTCCCATGATCTTTTTTTTATTACCTTCCTATGTTCTAGAGTCTTTTTATAATTAAAAAGCCATGCCCTCAATTTAAATAAAAGCAAAGACAATGTTGTCTTCTTTTTGCTTCCTTTTGGTCAACAACAAGCAAGAGCAACACCCCTTAATATAGTTTTTTAGTAGCTAGTTAGGGCTTATTTTATTCAAAAGACCATACCATGATTCAAAATATAAAGCAAGACTTACCACCATTTCACTCATTCACAAACAACTAGCAAAAACTCTCTCTTGGCTCTCTTGTGTTTTCGGCAACAACAAGCAAACAAAATGGGAAAGGAGTTTCCGTCATTTGGGTTAAACATTATAAAGGTTTTAGTTAGGATTAGTAAGGATTTCATTTGGGTTCTTGTGTGTTCTTGGGTTCTTGATTCTCATAATCATCACCACCTTTGTAAGCATCTCAAGATCTCATTTCATTTATATATTTACTACATATATATCATTCATACATGAAATGGTATCACCATTATATGCTCATGTCATCAAAACAACGTTTTCAAACCTAAAAATGGCCAACTACCTGATACTTTTCACACTTTTAATTTCCACCACTTAAATCTAATTTTTTGTTAAAAACCTTGTTATCACACTTAAATGTAATGTTAGTAATACACCATATTCGAAACCTATGTCTATTAGAAGTAATCTTGTATTTTATTTCTCGAAAAGAAAGGTTATTAAAGGTTACTATTTTATGTGAAAACAAGCTGAGTGACCTCTTTTAGACCTAGAAACGAGCACTCTAGACTTGGTTTGGCTAGCCATGGTAGTTATGAAAACGTAGAGGACCTAGTACTTTAAAATTTTCCCTTTGAATCGAGTAAAACGGAGCTATAACGAAGAAACTACGGCCTAGAGAAAACGGCCATAGACCTTAACTGCACTTAAGAATAGCTGCTGATTGACGATCTATATATGTTAATGACCTAGCAGTTTTAAGCCTGTTTTTACCCATCTTACACTAGTTATATCAAAAAAATTAAAACATGAAAGTCGTAGAGCACACAGAGTACTAAATATAGATTTGAAACAGGACCAGAGGGAATTACTGACTGAGGGATGACCTTCTAAAAATCCACTCAGAAACCTTAAAAATTCTAAGTATAAAAACTGTTTCGACCTAACCATTTCAAGCTAGAATATAGACCCGATACACACCTGAAATTTAAAAACTCGAAACACGAAAATTGTAGACAAGAGGGGATACTACTTGAAGGAATTCGAATCAAGCCCATAAACCAAATATTGAGCTAGATACAGTTGATAGAAATCGAGCAAAAGTCACTTTTTGAGAAATATTAAAACTTGGTTATTATTGGAAAACTTTTGCATAAATCATTTCTTTTACTAATAAAACTTAAACGCAAGCGTATAGAGGTGATGAAAACTTTATAAAACTCATTTGCATCATACATAACCTAATTTACACTTAAAGCGCCTTATTATTTAATTAGGTTGCAATTAGGATAACCTCGTTTTGCGTGCCACACACTATTGCTACTCGACTTATCGTTTTAGACAGCCTATTTCTAAGGTGAGTTTATAGCCACACTTTTATTCATTTAGCTATTTTATAAACTCCTTGGGGGAGTTACATGCTATTACTTTTTTTTATGAACACAATTGCTTGAAAATTGTATGTTTGTCCAAATGTGTTATTGCCTAAGTACCGTGCCACAATTCCCTCACTATCATGAACCATTAATCACTGCGAGTAAATACAAATATTGTGGATAGATCTATTTGGGATTGACGACCCCGTTTGTGTTAGCCGGAATGGTAACCAGACACACTATATTTGAATTACTTTAGTTAACTGGCAATTACCTATTTGTGGCATTGTCACTTATATCATTTTTATGATACAACAATTAATGTATTGGTGTCATGAGCTTAGTGCAACAGTAACTGCTTTCGAATTAGTGGTGTATAACAACGTAGCCCACTGTCTCATAAACTTAAATTCTTGTGATCAACTGCTTTACTACTATACCTATGAATTCACTCAACCTTTGTGTTGACTTTTTAACATGTTTTATCTCAGGTGTTTTGTCTTTAGTGCTGTATAACTTATTTCTGGAGGCGCTTGGAATTGGCATTTGGAATTGGCATGGTTATAAACTACTCTGATATATTTGGGACCACATTATTATTATGGGCCTGTATCTATCTTTGAATGACGTAAACTTAATACTTTTAAATTATGAAGTTTTTCTAAATGGTTGAGGTAAAACCGTTCTTTATTACTTTGTGTTGTGATCCAATACGTCGCATCTCATGACACGAATGCTTCCGCTGCGATCCAATTTTGGGGGTGTTACAGATTGGTATCAGAGCCTTGGTTATAGAGAACCGGATATTTTTAAAATCTAGACTATAACTAATTTTGCGAAAACTTAACCCTATGACTGCCACATGCCTGCCTGCCAAGTTGATGCCTTACTTGTGGTTTATATGCGGTTATTTGATGAGATGTGCATTTTACTATTAGATGGCTTATATCCACTTTTTTCACTACGTATTATAAGTATATTCGACATACTTATGCTTACTTATCATACTTGTCGTGGCGTTACGCCATCTTCCTTACGAATACCATCATTTGACGTTGTGTTTGGACGCTTGTCTTAGTCTTTGAAACGAATTTTAAAAGTGAGGGACATATTACTAGTGTAACTAAGCTGAGTATTTCAAAATTCATTTAACCTCGGGTGAATATAGACTGATCTCTTATATTCAAACAGGGACAGTGGGACATAGCCTGATTACTTATGTCTGACTCAGAGGTGAATTTTGCGATACTGAGAGTAGTTATGATAAAGTTATGTCTGGTTGACTTTCTACTTGATTTCTGAGAACGGTAAAAATTTCTGTGTGTGTTCATGAGCATTGAATATCATAAAAGTTTATAAAGGTTTACTTCTACACACAACAAACTGACATCACAATACTTTCTCATTGCAATACTTTTTCTCTTAAATGGAACACTTTTCTCATTGCAATACTACTCTCTTGACCATTTTACACTTTACTACTTTACGCCCCCATGCCTACATTTCAGCAGCATCATATATGGAGATTTGCTTAGCAGATGATGCATAACCATTTAAAAACTGCTTAACATATATTAATGACTATTACTGGTTATGTTACAGTCACCTCTACCTCAAACCTTACACACAATTGATGAATCACGATTAAATCACTAACCGTTCTAAGAACGACTCTCCATAGTACCTACGAGGAAAACCTCTTGATGGAAGTAAACAATGGGAACCAATGAACCTTTAACCACATCTAGAAAAATATACAATAAGTTGATTTGTAATCCAGCAGAAGCCGTAGGACCTTACGTAGTAACCGAGCCACTATTTCTGGGAAAAGATACGTGATCCTCCACTCATTCCTAGGGAATACCAACTATCTGTCGTGCTACCCTCTTATGAAATAATAAACTTTGTCGCTATCTAACACAAAAAACTGCTTTTAATTATTTTCCCGACCATTTTACGGTCATCCTACAAAATGTTTTACTACTATATCATTAAACCAAAAAGTTCGACCAAACTGGTATTTTATAAACAATGAGTTGTTCTCCTATAGCCCTATAAGCTTTGTTACAAATCATCTTACAAATTATTCATTAAACCAAGTTGTTGCATTGATACTAAATCACAAATTGAACTACAAATTTATCTAATATTTGGCAAATAATAAATTGTTTTCTTATTTACTCTATGAACTGTTTACAAATCAATTCACGAGTTATTTTATAACCCGATTTGTTGTCTTGCTAATATATCACAAAATTTAACTGTGGTTTTGCTATGATTTTATAAATAATAAATCGCTTTCCATATAAACTGTTTTACAAATCGTTTTTATAAACTATTTTGCAATAACCCTATAAGTTATTTACTCACTTGAAAAGTGTTTTATGATACCACCTCATAAACATATTAACCAATATTTTTCTTCATAAATAAATTGTGGAAAACTAGAAGGGGGGGGGGGGGTTGAATAGTTTTGCCGATTTTACGTTAGTTTCAAAAAACTTTAGATTCGTTAATATGTGAGATCTTATGGATGTAGAGAAAGTATAGATCTAATGATAAAACAAGTAAATAAAGTAAAGCGAAGGGAAAGAAAAGACACAATCGATGTATAGTGGTTCGGCTACAAGGACACCTTCCTTGCCCTACTCCACTCCCCGAGTCACCTACTCGAGAGTTCAAGCACTATGTCAACAAACTCCTTCACTTGGCGGAGAAGCCTTCACAACGTTGCTTACACTTTTTCTGGTACAAAGCTAAATACCGAGTTCGTAGCACGGTGGACCAAACCAACACGACTATTACACAACAAATATGTGAAATATCAAATACAAGATCTTTGCTACAGAAATTTTGCGGAGTAACAAATCAATCAAGGACCCCTTGCTTGGATGACTTGTAGAATGCTCGTGATCTCGCCTTAGAGAAGGACCTATATGAGGATCACAATAGAAAGAAAGAAGAACAACTCTCTAGATCAAGTGATCTATATGTTAGAAGAGAATTAGAGTGTTTGAGAGATTTAGTAAGAAGAGGGGTTAGTTAGAATAAAGAAATGGCTCTCTATTTATAGGCAAATTTCTCCTCTGTTCCACGGATCCCACGGATCCCTCCCACTTGGGATCCGTCTAGTGTAATCCTAGGGATCCGTGGGACGCTCCTCTTTGCCCATGGGTTTTTTGGTTATGGGTTGGTCCATGGTTTTTCTTTAGATTCAATGTATCTAAGTATACATTGTATCTAGCCAACTCGGGTATGGGTTATGATCCATGGGTTATGGTCCATGGGTTATGGTTTTTACCCATCCTAATAAACTATTACAACAAATGCTTAATTACTACATTTTTGTATTTAAATTGCTATATGTAAATGCTTTACAAAAATAACATGTATCCTTATAATTATACTTAAGATAACATTATATTTTTTATCAACAAAACACAAAGAGATCGCAAAATATTAATAAACGTTTTTACGGTTTATTTGTATTAACAATCTCCCCCTTTTTGTTGATGACAAAACATAATGTTATGATAAGTAAAACTTAAGAATAGATGTAAGTTTTGAAAGCCCCTAAGTTTTACTTCTTCTCCCCTTTTTGTCGAAATAAAAAGTTAACCCTTGGAAGAAATAAACATAAAAGTGTGGAAAATTAGTCCACGTATCGTTAACTCCCCCTTGACGGTAGCTCCCCCTAGTTTGGGGCGTCAAGTGAAGAAAAAAAAATCCTACAAAAAGAAAGGTTAGTAACATGCTTATATAATCTTGTGATTGACGAGAATCAAGATTGGGAGCCAAGGTATGTAAACGAGGCCTTGTAATAAAAACAACAAATTGTAGTGGTATTTATGCCACCTACAAGCATGTAAAAATAAGAACAAGACTTGTTCTTGAAAATGACTCAAATGAAAAGGTACTAAAAATAGAAAATAGTAGTAATGATTCCGTCCATGCTTGCATAAGATTTATGGATGGAGGTTTTGATGAGTGATGCTGTTGATGCGATCAAGTATGAGGTTGAGTATGAATCGCATTTCTTCCCTAACTTCTATTGAGATTTCCCTGGTGGATTGGAAATGTTCACAATGTAGGTGATGTGGGTAATGAGAGCGGAAGTTTTCCGGGTTGTTTTGATTTGAGTTATGCGGAATATGTGGTGGAAAAATAGGAAAATATGGATCAACATCCGGAATGTTTGTAAGTGGTGGTGGAAAAGAACCTAGATGTTCTTGTAATGTGATGGGAGCTAATGGTGGTGATGTTTCAATATCTTGAAAAATAGTATTTGGAGATGTGAGGGGTGTTGAAAAGACTATTTCTTTTTGCTTATGTTGTTTAGATCTTGTTGGAGTCTTAAGGAGTTTCAAAAGAGTGACTTTAGGTGGTGATGAAGTTGGTGTACTTGTTGGTGATGAGGGAGGTGCTATGATGGAAGCATTTTGTGGTGAGTTATTTGATTGTGATGAGCTATTAGATGATGGTTTTGCTAAGCAACAAGGTCGGATACTAATCCGTGCGGATATCCTAGAGTTTGATTTTGGTATTTTGGAAGGTGGAAGTACAAAGGTTTGAATTTCATAGAGATGATTGTTTGTACTAGGTGATTCATCTAAAGGGTTTGTGGATGACATGGTGTAATGTGTTTGTGAGGATGAGATAGATTATGCAAGCATTTTGGGAGTTCTATATATAGAAAAACAAAGCATTGTAATGAATGCTTGACCCAAAATGTGGATTAAAATCTAATGATTAGATATGAATTTAAGGCATGTGATCCTGAGAACATAAGCATTAAAGAGCATATGCCTTAAAGAGTATACTCCAAAAAAATAAAACAAATGTGGATTTTTCATCCAAAGTGAGAAAAATAGAAGGTAAAAACAGCTTCTGTCTCACGGATCCCACGGATCCTTCCCTTGAGGGATCCGTCCAGCATGAAGGCTGGGATCCGTGGGTCTGGTGATTCAGGCAGCACAAAATTTTCCTTTTGGAAACATTTTTGCCTAGTGTGTGCCTATATGCAAACTATTTGGAGTTGCGGTTATCTCGACCCCTAAAAAGAAAAAAAGAAAATAAACTAGAAGAAAAGCATCCTATTGAGATAACCCGAAAACACATATTTAGTACATAAGTACGTAATTTAGTGTTATCAATGCACCTAATTCATTGTTGCTTAAATGAATGTACCCGAAAACACATATTAGTTATGTGTCCCCTTTAGCATTCAAAAGACATGAGATGCAATGAAAACGGGTTTTTACTTTGTATTAATAATGAAAAAGCGATTTTTCCTAGACGTGAGAAATTGCTTTTGTAAAATTGATACGGGAAGGTATCATCCTTTTAGAAAACATTTTGAGAAGAGGTTTTCTTTGAAAATGTGTATGTGTTTTGAAAAAAAAATTAGAAAGCTATAAGTGGAAAACTTATCTTGGGTTTTGAAAATTCCCGTATTGTTTGTGAGTTGTGCGTGAAATAGAGATCCTAGACTCAGAAAGAAGAAGGCTAGTGTTTACATACCTTGTAGAGTCAAATAAGTTACGACGTTTGTTCCATTAGACCAAGACCAAGACGAAGTAGGTTGAATTGTTCCCGCTTCAATGGTTTGGTGAGGACGTCGGCTATGTTGTCTTCGGATGCTACCTTCTCAATTGAGATGTTCCCCCTTTGAACATTGTCTCTTAAGAAGTGATGACGGATATCTATATGCTTTGTACGAGAATGCAATACCGGATTCTTGCTTAATTCGATGGCACCTTTGTTGTCACATAGGATGGCTATGTCGCTTAGATGAATGTCGTAGTCGACTAACGCTTGTTTCATCCATAGTGCTTGTTGGCATGCTTTGCCGGCGGAGACGTACTCGGCTTCGGTTGTTGATATTGCTAGTGCCGTTTGTTTCTTAGAAAACCAAGATGTTAAACAACATCCCATGAAAGTACATACCCCACTTGTACTTTTTCTATCAACGTAATCACCTGCATGGTCAGAATCTGCATATACAATTGTTTCTACTCCCGTGCCCTTAGGATACCATAATCCTAATTGTGTTGTACCCTTAATGTATCTAAATATCCTTTTTACGGCTTCTAGGTGTGATGTTTTAGGGTCTTCTTGAAATCTAGCTCATAAGCAAACACTAAACATGATATCCAGCCTACTTGTCGTGAGGTAGAGAAGGCTACCTATCGTGCCACGATATTTAGTATTATCTACGGATTCGCCGTCTTCATCTTTTGTGAGTTTGGTGTCGGATGACATTGGTGTCCTAATTGGTTTCGACTCTTCTAGACCAAATTTCTTTAACATCTCCTTTATGTATTTAGATTGATTAAAGAAGATACCATCTTCTACTTGTTTAATTTGTAGACCAAGAAAGAAACTAAGTTCTCCCATCATACTCATCTCGAACTCGTCATGCATGATTTTAGAGAAATCATCACACATGTCTTGACAAGTGGATCGAAATATAATATCATCTACATATATTTGCACTATGATTATATGTGACTCTCTTTTCTTAGTAAAAAGTGTGTTGTCAACTAACCCCATGGTATAGTTGTGTTTAATTAAAAATGACTTGAGTCTATCATACCAAGCTTTTAGAGCTTGTTTAAGACCGTAAAGGGATTTCTTTAATTTATACACATGTTTGGGTTTTTCAAAATCGATGAAGCCCGGAGGTTGAGCTACATATACTTCTTCATTAATGAAACCATTTAGAAAAGCGCTTTTGACATCCATTTGATAAAGCTTTAGATCATTAGCACAAGCATACGCAAGAAGTATTCTTATAGACTCTAATCTAGCCACGGGGGCATAGGTCTCATCAAAGTCTATTCCTTCTTGTTGGTTATACCCTTGGGCAACGAGTCTATCCTTGTTCCTAGACACTACTCCGTTTGCATCTAATTTGTTTTTATAAACCCATTTGGTTCCTATTATGGTTTGATTACTAGGTGGAGGGACAAGCGTCCAAACATCATTAGAAATGAATTGATTTAGTTCTTCTTGCATAGCCATTACCCAACTCTCATCTTTTATGGCTTCTTGTGTATTCTTAGGTTCTATGGTTGAAACGAAACAAAACAAGCTACTTTGATTTTGAACTTGAGAACTTAATGTTCGTTCGTTTAGCTTTCCTATGACTTTATCTACGGGGTGATCTTTGGACTCTTTAATGTTTATGATTTCATCATTTAAAGGTTCTTCTTCTTCATTTATCTTTTTCTTTATTACTATAGCTTCACTTTCTATGATCTCGTCATCGACAAGAGGTGGAGAGGGTTTGGGTGGACTTTCATCAAATTTTATATTTAATGACTCTTCTACCTTCATTGTTTCTTTGTTTAATATGACGTAAGCTTTGCTATTTGGCGAGTAACCTAAAAAGATACCTTCGGTTGATTTAGGATCAATTTTTTTAAGGTAATCTTTAGTGTTAAGAATAAAACATTTGCTTCCAAAGACTCTAAAGTGATTTAACGTAGGCTTTTTGCCTCGAAGTAACTCATATGGAGTTTTACCTAAGATTGGTCTAATTAAGACTCGATTGAGTATGTACGTTGATGTATCAACGACATTACACCAAAACTTTTGAGGTATGGATTGTTCATTAAGCATGGTTCGACTCATATCTTGTAGGGTTCTATTCTTTCTTTCTACTACCCCATTCGATTGTGGAGTGCGTGGAGCCGAGAAGTTGTGAGTAATACCATTAGCGTCACAAAAGGCTCCAAATTGCACTTCATTATCGAATTCCCTACCATGATCCGTCCTAATGGACACTATAGGACTTCCTAGTTGTCTTTGGATCTTTTTGCTTAATATTTCAAAATAATTAAAGGTTTCCGTTTTGTTCTTTAAAAATTTTGTCCATGTATACCTAGAGTAGTCATCCACTATGACCAAAGTGTAATAGTTGCCTCCATAACTTTGGATAGCGGATGGACCAAATAAATCCATATGTAGTAATTCTAGACACCTAGTTGTAGACACCATGTTTTTAGCTTTATGACTAGAATGAGCTTGTTTTCCTACATTACAAGCATCACAAAAGTGATGTTCATATTTTAACTTAGGTAGATCTCTTACTAGATCTTTGGATGATAGCGATTGAAGAAGTCGCATGTTGGCGTGACCCAATCTTCGATGCCATAAGGTCGAAGTATCATCCATAGAGGTAAGACATAGTTTGTCTTTAGGTTCATTACCGATTTTAATGACATAGACTCCATGTTTCCTAATCCCTTTTCCTATGGTTAAGCCATTTTTTAATATCTTACTACCGGTTTCGGTAAAAAGCACATTGCACTTTTTATCACATATTTGTCCTATACTTAAGAGATTAAAGTTTAGGGTTTCTACGTGACACACATCGTTAATGGTTAGAGATTTGTTAGAAATCGTTCCTTTACCGATGATTCTACTTTTGCTATTTCCAAACACCACATTACCTCCATTGAAGGATTCATATGTGGAGAATAGATCCCTATTGCCGGTCATGTGCCTCGTGCTCCCGCTATCCTTGACCCATTCATCCGGGTCTAGGTCGACCTTTAAGCATACCTAAGACAATAATAAACTCAAAAGTTTGGTCCCCATTTGTTCATGGGTCCATTAGTGTTAAACATCCCATTCATGTTAGACATGTATGGATAAGATGAATATGCATTCCATGGAGCAAAGTTTTGAAAAGGAAAACCGTTTTGCATATTTAGGTTCCATCCCATTTGATGGTTACTTCTTGGATAAACGTTATTGGGTTTCCTAGATGGATTATGTTTTGAAAAAGATGGTGCTTTGTTTCTTGCAAAAGTAGGATTATATTTTGGAGGTGGTTGTCTTGTGGTGACATGAGTTGGTTTCTTCCTATTAACGATAACAAACTCAATTCTAGATGAAGAAGCTACGTTATTACCATTGTTTGCTACAGCAGGTCCACGGATCCCTGTCTGTACACTAGTCGGTTCCCTTTTTGGGGGATCCGTGGGATCCGCCACAACTGTGGCTGGTTTTTCTAGTGCCTTAACAAATTTTGTTTCTTTACTTTCACTAGTTGATGGATCAAGTTGTTGAATACCTAAACCTTTTTGGTTGTTACCGGTTTTAACACCATCTAGTATTGTATCTAAAGTATTCGTACTCATTCTAGCAATTTCAGAATCTAGATGATCAACTAGTGTTTGAAGTTGAACACAAAGTTCACATTCACCACTTGCTATTTTACCCTTTTCTAAACGTTTTAGTTTTGCTTTTAATTCTATGACTTCTTTATCTAAACGTTGGTTTTGACTCTTTAAAAGCTTATTTTTGTTAATTAGTTTTAAGCTAATGTTGCATAGTTTGTCATATTCATTATGCAATGAGTCGTCATCAAGTGATGAACTACTATAGTATTCGTGACATACCTCGTCATTTTCCATGAGACAAATTTCTTCGTCCTCCTCGTCGCTCATTCCCCACGTGCCGCCCACGAACGCCTTTTGATCATCCCGTTTGGGACACTTACTAATACAGTGGTTTGGGTCCCCACATTTAAAGCAAGTACGATCATCCTTTGGCTTCTCGTCCTCTTTGCTTTTCCGAAAGCCTTTCTTATCGTCATACGGTTGTTTGACGTATCTTCCCTTTCTTCTAAAGAACCTTTTAAAGTCCCTTACCGCCATAGCGTACTCCTCGTCGTCACTACTCGAGGAGGAGTTCTCTTCATCGCTTGAAGCCTTTTTGGCTTTGAGGGAAAGAGATTTGTGTTTCTCTTTCACCTTTGAGGCTTTGGAGTCTTTAGCAAGGACAAGCTCGTAGACTTTTAGGTTGCCTATAAGTTCATCGAGGGTGAGGATTGTCAAATCTTTTGACTCTTCGATCGCCGTCACCTTGGATCTCCACTTCGATGGAAGTGCCCTTAGATATCTCCTAACATGATTACGGCTAGAGCAAGATTCATCAAGTGCTTGTAAAGATGTAATAATAGTATTAAAGTTAGCAAATGAATGATCTATAGTTTCCTCATCCGATATTGAAAATTATTCATATTGTTGAACAAATAAATCAATTTTATTATTTTTAACTTGTTTGTTGCCTTGATGAGTTACAACTAAAGAATTCTAAATTTCTTTAGAGGTTTTAAGCATAGAAATTCTTTCGAATTCCTTTTTCGGTAAAGCATTATATAAAACCATTTTCGCTTCACTATTTTTAGAAAGCTTTTTCTTTAAATCATTACTTAGTTTATCATGAGGTATGTTAACTAAATTTCCTTTATCATCTTTTGAGGTAGCCTCAAAATCTCCTTCAACAATAATGTACCAAAGATTAATATCTTTAGATTTCACATATGTTTTGAATCTATTTTTCCAATATATAAATCCATTAGTTTCAAGTAGTGGTGGTCGTTGCATAGATTGCCCTTCCTTATAATTTTCAGAACCTATAGTGATCGAAAAGTTTTTAAAATACAATTTTACTTTAAAACTTTTATAAACTTAGCTCTTGATGCCAATTGTGGAAAACTAGAAGGGGGGGGGGGTTGAATAGTTTTGCCGATTTTACGTTAGTTTCAAAAAACTTTAGATTCGTTAATATGTGAGATCTTATGGATGTAGAGAAAGTATAGATCTAATGATAAAACAAGTAAATAAAGTAAAGCGAAGGGAAAGAAAACACACAACCGATGTATAGTGGTTCGGCTACAAGGACACCTTCCTTGCCCTACTCCATTCCCCGAGTCACCTACTCGAGAGTTCAAGCACTATGTCAACAAACTCCTTCACTTGGCGGAGAAGCCTTCACAACGTTGCTTACACTTTTTCCGGTACAAAGCTAAATACCGAGTTCGTAGCACGGTGGACCAAACCAACACGACTATTACACAACAAATATGTGAAATATCAAATACAAGATCTTTGCTACAGAAATCTTGCGGAGTGACAAATCAATCAAGGACCCCTTGCTTGGATGACTTGTAGAATGCTCGTGATCTCGCCTAAGAGAATGACCTATATGAGGATCACAATAGAAAGAAAGAAGAACAACTCTCTAGATCAAGTGATCTATATGTTAGAAGAGAATTAGAGTGTTTGAGAGATTTAGTAAGAAGAGGGGTGAGTTATAATGAAGAAATAGCTCTTTATTTATAGGCAAATTTCTCCTCTGTTCCACGGATCCCACGGATCCCTCCCACTTGGGATCCGTCTAGTGTAATCCTAGGGATCCGTGGGACGCACCTCTTTGCCCATGGGTTTTTTGGTTATGGGTCATGGGTTATGGGTTGGTCCATGGTTTTTATTTAGATTCAATGTATTCAAGTATACATTGTATCTAGCCAACTTGGGTATGGGTTATGATCCATGGGTTATGGTCCATGGGTTATGGTTTTTACCCATCCTAATAAACTATTACAACAAATGCTTAATTACTACATTTTTGTATTTAAATTGCTATATGTAAATGCTTTACAAAAATAACATGTATCCTTATAATTATACTTAAGATAACATTACATTTGTTATCAACAAAACACAAAGAGATCGCAAAATATTAATAAACGTTTTTACGGTTTATTTGTATTAACATAAATCAAACCTTATAAGTGAATCAAACACCTCTGTCTCAAACCATGGATAACAACATGCCATGCCTTGACACCATTTCGCCAATGTACGATCTACCCTCTCCGTTCCCTATAATGAGATCTCTTTAATAAACACTTTGAGCTAAAATTTTAATGTACCAAATGACTATTAATACACAACTCCCCCCCCCCCCTCTTGTAAACAAAATAAACATCTCTCGACATAGCATCCAGTGGATTTATTCACTTCAGATCACTAGTGCAACAGTTTAAATCTCAATGCATTCTAGTACCGCCAAAGTAAATTGAAGGCTTATATCTATAAGCTTCGCCTGATATTAATCATCTAACCCTACCTAACCTTAACAACTGGACTATGACCTTAGGCATCTAAAATTTATGGGTTCATACATATTCGGCTACACCTCTTTCCTTGACGTTTTCATCTTCGAGGACCTTTCTTTAAATTGCGTTTATGTCAACTCGTAGTGACGTTTTTTGAAAATACTTATTCTTACGTGTTAGAATTTTCTGGTCAAACTTTCTTATGCTAAGAAATGTCAAAACGTCGACTTTTGCTAAATTGTCTTATTTACATCACGTGTAAAAACCTGTTTTTACTAAATTATAATCCTTTAAAGGTCGAAATCATCTTACCCAACTATCAATCTCAAACAAATAAATTTGTGTTTCTTGAAATATTGATTTTTTTTTAATTCGAATAAACACGTACTCGAATAAATATTACTAACAAAAACTTTATCTAGTCCCCCTGGGAAGGAGACACACAATTCCGAAACAAATCTTAAAACCATTAATCATACCTGCCTGACCACACCTCTTTCTCGATGTTTTAAATTTCAAAGACTGGCATTTACAAAACCTTCGTAACAATCATAAAACTTGTAATAATATTTTTCTCAAATACCTACTCTGATGGGTTAAATATCCCGGTCAAACCTAGCCAAAATTTATGTATATTAAGATGTTGAAAGATCAAATGTTGCTGAACAAATTTATCAACGTCATGTTTTAAAACCGGCTTATTAAAATGTCAAATCTTATCTTTGTCACATAATCGATTAACACAAATTGAATCCCGGGACGGGATTCCTTTAAGGGGTAGGTACTATAACAACATGTAATTTTTCAAGTCATTAATTAATCTTAAGCACGAAGTATTCATTTATAAAGGTTATTTATCCATTTTCACGTGTAAAGTTTTTGTTTATTTAAACGGTGCAACAACGAATAATACTTGTCAATCAACAATATGACGTAACTCACATTGCATGCGAACAACCGCACACGCGTACCAACACTAAATTAGTTATGTAAATAATTAAATAAACTCATGTTCGAGTCTGCATATTTTATAGTACTTATATAAAAACGCTTCCAAAAATGTGTTTTATACATTTTTACTTGTTAGTGTAAAACGGGACACCACGACTCACATTTAAACTCAACGAGACACAAGTTACACTCCGTAAAAATCACTAAATTATTAACGGGCTTATGCCAAACCAAACACTCATTAGGGCTTACACATATATCGAACCAAATACACCCATATGGGCTCGTGGCCCAAGTGTTATCTCAAATTATTTATTTGAAGTTTAGCTAATTACTTTTTTTAGTTAAATCGCGTAAACAATAATTCATGCTCAACAGCTTCAGACTAAATTTAGTCTACACATTTTTGACTTATTACGGTCATTACAAGACAACTTTATTATTTGTACATTTACGGTTTTGAAACATTTACGTTCGATACGTAAACATACCACTTTTAACAAAGTACATGCATACATAATATACCCAACACCCTTAATAATTATAATAACATACGTATACACTAAATAAACTACAAAAAGTTCAAAACTCTTCTTTCTTTTCCTTTTGATCCCACGGTCAAAACACCCCATCACAAAACAAATATAATCACCTAGGAACTAATACACATAATATTTTATCATCAACCCTTTTACTTGTAGCTAGTCTTAAGGCTTTACAATATAAAATTACCAAAGTCATGCTTGTGCTCTTTTCTTGCTCTTGAACGCCACCCTACACCCATTTTAATATCATGTTCTTTTTTCACCTTTTGACCCAAAACGCATTATACACAAAGCTAAGCTTCTATCTCTTGGATCTAACTACAAAAGCAACCAACATGTTGGTCTCCCTTGACCAAATGCATGAAAACAAGCATCTCCCATGAATTTTTTTATTACCTTCCTATGTTCTAGAGTCTTTTTATAATTAAAAAGCCATGCCCTCAATTTAAATAAAAGAAAAGTCAATGTTGTCTCCTTTTTGCTTCCTTTTGGTCGACAACAAGCAAGAGCAACACCCCTTAGTACATTTTTTTTAGTAGCTAGTTAGGGCTTATTTTATTCAAAAGACCATACCATGATTCAAAATATAAGGCAAGACTTGCCACCATTTCAATCATTCACTAACAACTAGCAAAAACTCTCTCTTGGCTCTCTTGTGTTTGCGGCAACAACAAGCAAAGAAAAGGGGCAAGGAGCTTTCGTCATTTGGGTTAAACATTATCAAGATTTTAGTTAGGATTAGTAAGGATTTCATTTGGGTTCTTGTGTGTTCTTGGGTTTTTGATTCTCATAATCATCACCACCTTTGTAAGCATCTCAAGATCTCATTTCATTTATATATTTATTACATATATATCATTCATACATGAAATGGTATCACCATTATATGCTCATGTCATCAAAACAATGTTTTCAACCTAAAAATGGCAAACTAGCTACCTGATACTTTTCACACTTTTAATTTTCACCACTTAAATTTGATCTTTTGTTAAAAACCTTGTTATTACACTTAAATATAATGTTAGTAATACATCATATTCGAAACCTAGGTCTATTAGAAGTAATCTTGTTTTTTATTTCACGAAAAGAAAAGTTATTAAAGGTTATGATTTTATGTGAAAACAAGCTGAGTGACTTCCTTTAGACCTACGAACGAGCACTCTAGACTTGGTTTGGCTAACCGTGCTAGTTATTAAAAACGTAGAGGACCCGGTTTGAATCGAGTAAAAAGGGGCTATAACGAAGTAACTACGGCCTAGAGAAAACTGCCATAGACCTTAACTGCACTAAGAATAGCTGCTGATTGACGATTTATGTTGTTGACCTTGCAGTTTTAAGCCTGTTTTTACCCATCTTACACTAGTTATATCAGAAAAATTAAAACATGAAAGTCGTAGAGGACATGGAGTACTAAATATAGATTTGAAACAGGACCAGAGGGTAATTACTGAATGAGATATGACCTTCCCAACTTCAGTAAAAATCCACTCAGAAACCTTAAAAATATTCTAAGTATAAAAACTGTTTCGACCTAGCTAGTTCAAGCTTGAATATAGACCCGATACACACCTTATATTTAAAAACTCGAAACACGAAAATTGTAGACAAGAGGGGATACTACTTGAAGGAATTAGAATCAAGCCCATAAACCTAATATATATTGAGCTAGATATTGATAGAAGTCGAGCAAAAGTCACTTTTTGATAAATATTAAAACTTGGTTATTCTTGGAATACTTTTGCATAAATCAATTCTTTTACTAATAAAACTTAAACGCAAGCATATAGAGGTGATATAAACTTTATAAAACTCATTTGAATCATACATAACCTGATTTACTCCTAAACCGCATTATTATTTAATTAGGTTACAGTTAGGATTACCTCGTTTGCATGCCACACACTATTGCTACTCGGCTTATCGTTTTAGACACCCTATTTCTAAGGTGAGTTCATAGCCCCACTTTTACTCGTTTAATTTTTTTATAAACTCTTTGGGGGAGATACATGCTACTACTTTTTTTTATGATCAGAATTGCTTGAAAACTGTATGTTTATCCAAATGTGTTATTGCGTAAGTACCTTGCCACAAGTCCCTCACTATCATGAACCATTAATCACTGAGAGTGAACACGAATATTGTTGATAGATCTATTTGGGGTTGACGACCCCGTTTGTGTTAGCCGGAATGGTAACCAAACGCACTAAATTTGAATTACTTTAGGTAACTGCCAATTACCTATTTAGGGGCATTGTCACTTATATCATTTTTATGATACAAAAATTAACGTCTTGGTGTCATGAGCTTAGTGCAACAATAACTACTTTCGAATTATGGGTGTATAACAACGTAGCCCACTATCTCATAAACTTGAATTCTTGTGATCAACTGCTTTACTATTAAACCTATGAATTCACTCAACCTTCGTATTGACTTTTTAACATGTTTTATCTCAGGTGTATGATCTTTACTATGTGGAAAACTGAAAGGGGGGAGGGTTGAATAGTTTTGCCGATTAAAACTTCGTTTTAAAGTATTTAGATCGACTTATGTCAATCTATTTAATATGTGTGTTGGATAATGATAGATAAGCATATAAGTAAATAATGCAAAGATAAAGAGTAAAAGAACACAAAACCACAACATGAGTATTTATAGTGGTTCGGCTACAAGGACACCTTCCTTGCCCTACTCCACTCCTTGAGTACCCCACTCGAGTGTTTGTAAGCACTACACAACACAAGCTCCTTAATGTGGCGGAGAAGGCTTCATAACGTCGCCTACTCTTTATCTGGTACAAGACTAGAAACCGAGTTCTTCCACAAGGTAGAACCAAACCTATCACAACATCGTCTACACTTTATCCGGTAGAAGGCTAGATATCGAGTTCCATTACAAAGGAGGAACTACTACCCAACACTACACCATAACATAACTACCCCAAAGGAGACACACTCCTTATTACAACACTAGAAGGATATCAACATCCTTTAACCCAAACTATCTAACTTGTACATCGATGCACCATATCGAATGTACATCTTTGGCACCTTTAACTAATGCCTTCAAGACGACCCTTCAGCACCTTTCACTAATGCCTTCAACACAACACTTTTATGGTGGGAGGAAAGAACTATCAACAAGATGCACTTCAGTGGTCTTGATGATGGCGAAGCTTAGCAACTCATGACTTAAGCTTGCACGTCTTCAAGAGGTGGTGATCTCGCCTTTAATAGGAACCTAGAGAATCACCCAAACATAAAACTACATAGAATGATCCTTTGGATCAGTGGTTAGAGATGTTAGAATACTGGGAGAAAGTGTATCTAAGAGTAGTAGTGAGCGAGAGAGAAATGGCTCACTATTTATAGACAAATTATGTCTATTGTCCCACCACCCACGGATCCCTCCCTAGAGGGATCCGGCTAGTGCAAAACCAGAGATCCGGCTACTGGGACAGTTTAGTTCGGATTTCGGGTTGCAAACCGGGTTATGGGTTATGGACCATGGGTTATGGGTAATGGATTATGGATAACCAACAAGATGCAATGTACATAGTCATTGGATTATGGATCTTGGGTCATGGATCATGGACTTTGGGTCATGGATCATGGATAATACCCAACATGACTTCATGCATGATGTCATGCAATAGGTCATGGGTTTGGATAATGCTCCATGGGTATGGGTTATGGACTTTAGTTTTTACCCAACAACATTCATTGTACCTAGTCAATGGATCATGGGTCATGGGTTATGAACTTTGGTTTTTACCCATTACTTACCCATTACAACATATACAAAGTACATATACATTTCTATAAAATGTAAACACTAGTTGTTATACATATGCATTTCTATAAGATATAAACAATATTACTTGTTAGTGTTTTATAAAAATGTCTTCGGTTTTATATAACTTATTTACTAAACATGTTTTGATATAGTTTTAATATGTTTAGTAAAAGTGTGTTAGTAAACTATTGCCTCAAACCTTTTACGTATTTTATTTGTTTCATTAAAATGATTTTACGTTTGTTATCGACAAAACATTAGAAGATCGTAAAATATAAATAAACGTTTTTATAGCTTATTTGTATTAACATTCTGTTTTATAACTTATTTCTGGAGGCGCTTGGCATTGGCATAGTCATAGACTATTCTGATATATTTGGGACCACGTTATTATTATGAGCTTGTATTTCCGTACTATCTTTAAATGATGTAAACTTAATACTTTTAAATTATGAAGATTCTTCTAAATAGTTGAGGTAAAACTGTTCTTTATTACTTTGTGCTGTGATCCAATACGTAGCACCCCATGACACGAATGCTTTCGTTGCGATCCGATTTTGGGGGTGTTGCACAAGTGCAGGCTAAGATTGGACAAGTTGCTTATAAGTTGAGGCTGCCAGATTCTTCTCAAATCCATGATGTCTTCCATGTGTCACAACTCAAAAAGTGCAAAGGTGTGGTGACTCATATGAAATGGTGTGTAATGATAGAGATATAATGGTGGCGAGAGATATGAAAGGATTTGTGAGGGTACCTCATTAACTCCACTTCACTCGCCATTACTATCATTACAAACCCTTTCATCTATCTTCTTATAATGTCCGACCCCTCTTTCTCTCACACACACATGGAGTTTCTCACCAAAAAACACACACTAAAAACACACACACATAGTTATGAACTCTCAAACCAAGCTAAACCCTTTTGCACCACCTTTCTACCCTTCAAGATTCAACCCTCATCATCAGGTAACCATAACAAACCGTAACAAGAAATGGGCTGTACACTTTCCTGTATCTTGTGGACCAAGAAACCGTGTACCTCCTCGCCGTAAACCATCGGAGAAGCCACATGTCACCGCCGTATCTTTTCATTTTTGTTGTTTGATAATATAAGAGAGAATTTGGCGAGTTTTTTGAAGATCATTGTAAGAAACAGAATGAAATGTTGTCGGGAAATGGTGTAATAGCACTTTAACTAGACACACTAACACCATTCTCATGTTTTCACCAACCCTTAATACCCTAGACACACTGTTCAAAAAGTCTTAAGCAAACATGATCAAATCTTTTGTATCACAAGCAGATGAAACAACATGATCTCATTAACCTAGTTAGAGTGCTATTATACATGAAAGGGGGTGGACCCCAACACCTTGCCAAGATCTTGGTTTAGGTCCCAAAATCCACCATCCTACCCTCCTACCCTAATTGTTAAAATGACCAATTCAACCCTAATGGTTTAAAGGGTCTTTTTGATACCCGATGCTTGGATAGTTCTCATTACCTAAAACCCTAAACTATTTAAAATACGCAGGTTAAGCTTTGGACAAACCCGAAGAAGCAGAAGATATCGAAAGTCAACTGACAAAAACCGCCTGGCGAACACGAGTTCGAGCCTTATGTGTTAGGATATGTTTGTAGAGAATAACATGGTTAGGATTCCCGCTAAATGGATTATACGTATAGTTTTGGACCATTTGCATATAGGTAGCTTATGTATAGTTTTGGACCATTGGCGATTTTGGAAACAAATTTTATGTTATCGATTGTGTTGTAGCGAATTTGGACCATTTGGTTATATATGATATTATGTTTAGCGATTTTGTGTTGTTGAAGCATAAAATAGGTTGAAAACAGGTTGTTAAATTGTAGATTTTTTCCTGAAAAATTCCGTAAAAAAATCTAGAAATTACCCATTTTGCAGCAATTTTCTGCAAAATGGGTCAAAGGCTTTCACATGGGACATGTCCCCGGCGAAAGTTTCATAAGTAATATTATTTTTTCATTTTCCCCGAGGACATGTCCCCGGAGAAGGAGTTAAAGACAAACTTTAGTTACCCTTTTCCCCGGGGACGGTCCACGGCAAAACAGAGTGCCACGTCGGACATGTTTGACCGGTGACAATTTGCTGCGGGACCCACATGTCCCCGGTGACAAATGCGGTCTTTGTACTTGTGCAGTGGTCAAATGGGTCAAGGGAGGATGCTACTTGGGAACCCATTGGAGAAATTCAGAGAAAATTCCCCTCTTTTGATGTTTGATCTTGAGGACAAGATCGATTTGAGGAGAATGGATTGATAAGTGATTAAGTAATAAGGTGTTAGAATAAGTTGGTGGCACGTGAGGTGCACGTGCATATATAGTCTTAGACTAGACACGTGAGGTGCACGTGAGTTACTCTCAACTGCTTTCTAATATCCTTTCCCGCCAAAGAACTAGTTTAAATACTTGAGTTGTCTCATTTCTCATTTAGCTTTTAGAAAACCCAATTCTCTTGTATCTTGTAATCTCTCAACTGTTCTTGTAACAATCATTCACTTTGTTAATACAAAACTAGTTTTGGCGGTCTTTTTCTTCATTCTTCATTGCCCAACTGTTTGTAATCCTATAATGGATCTTAACTGATCTCTATTGGTGCTTAACAATTAAGTAATTTTCTCAATCAACACAATTAAATCAAAAGGCACCTTAATACATATTTACTTGATAGGGACATAGATCACTGTCAAGTTTGTGGTTTAAATGGTTATTCGACAAAAATAGATGAATAAGAACATGGTGTAATGCAACATATATATACTTGAAAACACCAATCTATATTATAAAAGGTGGGAATGAACCTTTTTACAACTTCATCTATTGTACCCTCTATATTCTAAAATACGAAAATAAAATACAAATTATACTCAAGATATATAGAGGAAGCCACTTCAGACCTACATCATGTTCGGGACTATCTATAAATCCAATCAATATATACGATAACTAGGCCTACTTATTTCTGTAAGGTCATGTTCGGGACTAAGGGGCACGGCACTTCAGACCTACATCAGCCTTCGAGAAAGAAAAGCCATGAGAAGCTTCACATGAAGTAAGCCCTTTTACATCTAGATCGTCCTACTAGTCATTTTGGGTTGAGTCTTAGGATTATGAGACCTGAAAGATGGTTTGATAGGTTTTATTTGTGTTGGTTAATTTGATTAAATTTAAACAAAAGTAAAATAATTGGTATTAATAATAAAATGATAATAGATATGTATAAAAGACTAGGACAGTAGCAGGACTTTCTGATGTCGGATGGGATTTGGATCAATACACGTTTGGGTAAAAAGTACGTAAGTTTCTGTACAGTTCAAAATAGGTTCATTTGCAGTTACTTTTTGTTTACTTCCATAAGTAATTCATCTTTAAAAAATATTTCAGTATAAAATTACTATAGTGTTGTCATATTTGGTGAATAAATTGAGTTACAAGGTATCCTTTAGCATAAAAAACACGCTTTGATGGGTAGTTGACCCATTCGACCCAGATAGAACACTTTTCCTTAAACTCTTTTGTCGACCTATATCAATTAGTTAAGTAGTTTCTTGACATATTTGTTAGCTATCTGGACATGTGATTCACCCAATTGTTAATTACCTAACAGGGACACGCATCACCAGTGAGTTTGTCCCTGAGATCAATTGGTTAATCGGCAAAAAGTTAGATGAATGAGAACATGTGTATTGCAACATATATACATGAAAAAAACAATTTATATCGGGCAAATAATAAAAAAATGCATCGAACTTGACACTTTATGTGATTGTGTGTAGCCAACTATTTTTTTTCTTATTGTATGTACTGAACTTTCAAATTTCGATCATTATGTGTGTTTTGTTACTATTCTGCCATGTAAAATGACCATTTTACCCTTCAATTTTTGAAAAAATTATGGGTAAAATTGTCACAAAATACACACAATAATCGAATTTTGAAAGTTCAGTACACACAACAAGAAAAAAAATAGTTTGCTACACACAATTATAAAAAGTGTCAAGTTTAATGCATTTTTTTTTTTCATTTGCCCATTTATATCCATGTATACAATATGGGAATGCCCCTTTCTACTACCGCACCTAATGTACCCTCTATTCTCTAAAACAAAAATAACACTACTATTGTGCTAGCCAAAATCTTTGGAGAATGAAAAATTTCTCGTCCTCATACTATGAAACGTGTAATTGGGTAGTGAGATGGACGAAAGCTTCTTCACGGCACGGAATGGTAAGTCCTCCCATTGGATGGTTGAACCCAAATTCTTTCTCAGATCGACGTAACAAATCTTGGAAGAATGGTTGGTCCAAGTAAGATAAAGGAACAACAAAGCGTTTCCGTTGAACTTCTCCCACATACACTGCCAAGTATCCTTTGGGAATGTCTCGTTGGTTGTTGCCTTTCAGTTTGATTAGTTGTTTTGCATTAGAAACTAATGATTGCAAACGAAATGCACCCATGTTTATGGTGGAAAATAACTATAGAGGATTGATTAAGAGAAAAAACAATGCAAGTAGCTTGCAGGATTGGTAGGTTTGGTTTAAAGAAGGTCTCAAGCAATGTTTTAAAAACCGGTTTTTTAATCGACCCGGTTGAGTCATCGGGCACCGGTTCGACCGCCGGGTCAACCCGGTTTTCTATTTTTTATTATTTCATTTTTTCTGACCGGGTCAACCGGTTTGACCGCCGGGTCAACCCGGTTTTCATAAAAAAAATTTGAAAAAAACCAAACCCGGTCGGGTTTCATGACCCGGGTTGACCCGGGTCACTCAAAACCCGGCGGGTCTAACCGGTTGACCCGGTTTTAAAAACCCGGGTTTTTTTAACCCGTTTTAGTAGCCGGGTACCGGTCCGACCGGTTGAACCGGCCGGGTCGACCCGGGTTTGAAAACATTGGTCTCAAGTATAAGGCTTATATTTATAGTGCCTATACTTGGAGGTAGCCACCGAAATTGAACAAAAATAAGGTGTACGGTTTCTATAATGCCCTACCTCATGTTAAGCTTCACATGGCTTTGTTCAGTTAGGTAGACTTGCAAAATATTAATTGTTATCTATATATCCAAGGCTCAATAAGTTGCTTTTTAGGCTGGGAATGTAATATACGTGTGATATGATTCTTTGTTTTTCGTCATCACATTCTACTAAAATTGAACCTTTTCCTTTGATCTCTATGTGAGATCCATCTCCGAATCTTACTTTTCCACTAACGTTATCATCTAGGTCTTTGAAGTGTTCTCTCATTCCAGTCATATGATTGCTGGCTCCATTGTCTAAGTACCATAGACTATCTACATTTGTCTCTTTATATCCTACATCTTCTTCGTGTAGCGAGGAAGTTTGATCTTTAAGTTTTGTTACAGGTGGGTCTTCTAATATTGCCATTAGTAAGGTAGGCTCTAAGTCCTCCTCGACAAGATTAGATTGCATACTAGTGTTTGGTTTTGAATAACATTTAGTTGCATAATGACCCATTTTGTTGCATTTGTAACATTTTACTTTGCTAAGATCAATATGTGATTTGTTGAAGTTGTTGTGAGAGTTTTCTCCTTCTTTCTTTTCTTTCTTACATTTTTCATGGTTTTTGCCGTGTGAAAATTTATACTTCCCACGTCCACATCCTGTAAAGTGTTTTCCTCTATTGTCATGCCGTGTGAACATCAATTTTTCTTGGTTGTCCACATGTCTTCCTCTTTTGAACTTAATCCTTTCTTCGTAGGTCTTAAGTCTTCCAATTGCTTTTTCCATAGTCATTTCACTTAGGTCGGAATATTGTTCTATAGATGCAACTATTTGCAGATACCTATCGGGTGCAACATTTAGTAGTTTTCGTACTAAGGTTTCATCTTCTATGGTGTGTCCTAGACTAGCGGCTTTGTTTATGAGAGTTGTAAGTTTTGTAGTGAAGGTGTCGATTGTCTCGTCTTCCTTCATATATAACATCTCAAATTCGGATTTGAGTGTTTGAAGTCTTGCTTGTTGAACTTTGTCTTCGCCAACGTGTCTAGTTTTAAAAGCATTCCAAATGCCTTTGGCGGTTTTATACTTTGTTATTTGAAGTAATTGTTCTTCGGGTAAGGCTTGATAAAGAAATGCAATAGCGGTTTTCTCTTGTTTCTTATTAGGTTGAGTCGAGTCAGTCGGCTCTATTGTTTCCCATAAGCTATTTGCTTTGAGAATAATTTGCATGCGAATTGCCCATAATGAGTAATTCGCGGGCTTTAGGATTGGGCATTGAAATTGGGGTGTACTATTTGAAGTACTAGGTTCCTTATTACCACTTTCTTTCGTCATATCTTAAAGATATTGACAATAAATCTCCAAGAAAATTTTAACACAATGTGTGTTGAAATTTCTTATTTTTAGTGAGCTCTAATGTTTTATTTTCCTAAAGGTATATAAAACTTTTATAGGTATAGTTTTGAAAAACTATCCTGGGAGATTAAAAATTCTTAAATGAAATATCCTAAGGTTAATTACTCTTTAAAAGTTATTTCTAATATAATAAGCAGTATAATCACTAGGTTACTAATCTAAATTTTTTTTGATGAAGTACTAATTTTGTAAATTAAAGTAACTTATCAAACAAAATAATATATATCAAAAATAAAATATATACTATATAAAAAAAAATGCGAGTGGTTTTATGAATTTTGGAACCTGGAGGGGTTAGTGGTCTAACCCGATGCCTTAAAATAAAAATCCTTTTGTAGCCCTATTTTATTGATGCGCCTCTTTTTTAATATGTATTATCTCTTTGTGAGATAAAATGAGATACGCTCCTCTTTTGTTCCTTATATCTCTTTATTTGAGATACAGAAAAATAAAACGTCTCCTTTGAGAGACTGAGACTGATTTTCGTCTCTTCTTTCTGGGATTGATCCCTCCGTTCTCTTCTCCTGATCTTTATGGCTTTATTGCCTTCCTCTCTTCTTCGGTGTGTGGTGTTCTTCGCGAGCACCGATTCCCTTCAATCGAAACTTTTAGGGTTTCAGTGAATTTGGGGGTTTTCAATCCGTGAGAGATATGGATGATTGGAGACTGTAATTAAGTCGATTGGTGGCTTAATTAACGTTCTGGGCTTGATTCTTTAATCGGAACATGTGTTTTTGTTCTATTTTGAATATTTTAATTCTGCCCTAATTTGATGACTTCGTTTAGTTTTGTTTGAATCAATATATAAACGATTTAATTCGTTTCTAAACCTATTGGATTAATCATTCAGTTTCGTTGGAAAAAAAAATTTGCGAATTGATTTTTTTATGCCGGGGTTTGAGTAATCACGTTGTGATTGTTCCCTTGATGCGACAGAAATAGGAACACAAAAATGATATCTTTGATTTATGTTCGGATTATATTTGCAATTTTTTTTTATCGAGACTGTTTTTCTTGTCTTTTGATTATGAAACTAAACGAATGATAATGGTAAGTGATGATTTTGGTTAGTGTGACCAACCGCTCTGATACCAATTGTTGGCCTCAACGAGTTATGGATCAATGATCTTACTAAGTCAAATCAAAATATACCAAACAGAAATTGAAACAAAGGTTCTCTAAATTTGCTTTGTATTAAATCAAATATGTCATCATTGTAATCTGTTACAAGTGCTAAACTATTTATACAAAATAAAAGGGTATGCTGAAAGGTTGTGTCGCTTAGGGAGATAACTGCCATATGGGAGTTATGTTTGTAACTGCCAATTTAACTGTCATGTGTTGACTTTATGTGTTTGACCGGGTCGTATGGGTTGAATGGGTCGATTGGGATTAACCCAATAAAAGTCTCATGGGGTGATCCCATACTGAAATTGCAATCATGTTCCACTTGACCACATAGCTAACTCTTAAATTATGAAACCATTATATGTGTGAGTTATTATAGTAATGATGTAATCTAAACCTTGTCTAAAACATTACTTCAAAACAAACAAAAGAAGTGTTTGAAAATCGATTTGTTCTAATTTGTGCAAAGGTGTGGTAGTTTTGTCCCAAACATGTGTTGAGCCAAATACTTTAGTTGTTCGGATATATACTTGGCCTTTTAGATTATGTGACATGATCCCTTAAATCTTGGGCCATAAAGGTGGCAATAATACATAAAATTTGAATAAATAGATACAACTCAACAAGTTTCATTTTAAGATTTCATTCGTTTTCTATTACGAGTTAACAGAATCATTGGTTAACTTTGTTATATATTTAACAGTTAGCTGACGTTTGTTTCAAGATAAAGGATGGCTGAAAGATTACTTACGGATGAAGCACGAATGTCTTAATTTCCAAAAGGCTAGGACTTTCCGATTATGGATCGGATTTCACTCGACGCATTTTTGGGTCAAAACTAGTAAAAAGTAATTGTCAAAATTTGGTTAACAAAGTGAGTTAGAAAGTAAAATGTACGATTAAAAAACAATCTTTGATCGACTATTGACCTGTTTGACCCAGATCGATCCATTTTTTCCTTTAAATTCTTACATTGATCTATATAAATTTGTATTTCTGGGATTAGTGTCTTGACTTACTAGTACCTACTTTTATAAATGGGTTAATAGAAAAAGGGTTTGTGATAGGTCATGATCTGGACTATGGCGCAACACTTGGACCTACATTTGTTCTCAATACAGCGAGAATGCACAACAGTTGTATATGTTAACCATATTTATTAGGTTTTACACAAGTTTTATTTAGAAGGCAAGTTTATTCAAGTAGTTTGCAGGAATGGAAGGTGTAGTTCAGATTTAAGAGTATTCGTACTGCAAAGCTCATTGTATGGGAAAAATTATATATCATTGAAATAAATTATTAAACACTTTAATGACACCTGATATTGCTCTAATCCCTATGATATGGCCGGGCATTAAGTGCATGTCTTCAAATATGATCACTACTGAAAGGTATTGAGGATGAAACAGTTTGCTGTAATATTTCGGTCACATGCCATGCTGGAGAGCTGATATAATAATTTGAAACTGATGTAGGTCCAAACTGTTGCGTTATAGTCCTGATTATGACCTAGCAGAAACAATTAGGCCATCTTTTAATGCAAATTGATCGAAATATATAGATAAGAAAATATATTTTGTATGTCAATCTACTAAACAAAACCATGTGAATTTAACAAGAGGTAGGCCCTTATACGAACCAAATGCCTATTATCTTTTCTTTTTGGGTGGTTAGCTATAATTATAGACACTATAAATATAAGCCTGAGGTTTGAGACCTCCATAAAACTAAACCTGCCAATTCACATATTCTGAATAAAACAAACTTCTTTTTACTCCAAAAGCATGGGTGCTTTCCGTTTTCAGTCATTAGTTTCTAACGCAAAACAACTAATCAAACGCAAGCATCAACGAGACATTGCAAAAGGATACTTGGCTGTATATGTGGGAGAAGTTCAAAGGAAACGGTTTGTGGTTCCTTTATCTTACTTAGATCAACCCTTTTTCCAAGAGTTGCTCCGGAAATCAGAGGAAGACTTTGGGTTTAACCATCCGATGGGAGGATTTACCATTCCTTGCCGTGAAGAAGCTTTTTTCCATCTTACTAACCAATTATACATTTCATAGATTGAGGACGAGAAACAGCATCCCCGAAAGATTTTGGGTTTTAAGGAGTAGTGCTTTTTGTTTTTAGAACATAGATGGTACAATAGGTGATGTTGTAAAAAGGGTATGTCCCATTTTTGGATAATTGCATATAAATTAGTTTTCTAGTGTATATATGTTTCTATACAAGATGATCTAATTCATGTAACATTTTGGAGATTAACACGTTTAAGGAACAAACAAAATAGTAAATCACTCACTCAATTGTGATGCATTAATCTACTAGCGTGCTTGACCATATAGGTAACTATTCAGTCAAGAACCTTTTACTTGCTTGCTATAGATCAAAAAGATAATAATTCAAAAGAAATGGCGCAATTTTGGTCCAGCGGGTCAATAGCTGTTTAAAGTGTATTTTATTGATACACATACCTTATACTTCCCTTTTGTACTGAATGAAAATGTGTGAGTTATTATATTAATGATGTAATCTAAATCTTGTCTAAAACATTACTTCAAAACAAACAAAAGAAGTGTTTGAAAATCAATTTGTTCTAATTTGTACAAAGGTGTGGTAGTTTTGTCCCAAACATGTGTTTAGCCAAATACTTTAGTTGTTCGGAAACATACTTGGCCGTTTCAATTATGTAACATAATCCCATAAATCATGGGCCATAAAGGTGGTAATGATACATAAAATTTGAATAAATAGATACAATTCAACAAGTTTCATTTTAAGATTTCATTCGTTTTCTATTACGAATTAACAGAATCATTGGTTAAGTCTGTAATATATTTGACAGTCAGCTGACATTTGTTTCAAGATAAAGGATGGCTGAAAGATTACTTACGGATGAAGCACGAATCTCTTAACTTTGAAGAGGCTAGGACATTCCAATTATGGATCGGATTTCACTCGACGCATGTTTGGGTCAAAACTAGTAAAAAGTAATTGTCAAAATTTGGTTAATAAAGTGATTTAGAAAGTAAAATGTACGATTAAAAAACAATCTATGATCCACTATTGACCCATTTGACCCAGATCGATCCATTTCCTTTAAATTCTTACATTGATCTATATAAATTTGTATTTCTGTGATTAGTGTCTTGACTTACTAGTACATGTTAAAGGATAAGGATAAGTCCAAGCTCGGTTTGTGGGTTTAGGGTATTAGGGTTTCACTATTATAAATAGTGGATGATTAATAAAGATTAACCTACAGGTTTCAATGTAAACATACAATTTTACATGGTATCACAGCCTAAATTCGGTCCACATAAACCCTAATTTTTTTTTTCAATTCTTTGTTTGTCGACCTAGAGTTGTCGACGGTTTCAGTGTTTGTCGACGGTTTCGGTGTTTGTCGATCGTTGGTTACTTTACTATTTGTTTGGTTTCTTTAATATTCGTTGGTTTCTTTAATATTTGTTTCTTCATATACCACTTAATTGTTTGGTTTCTTTAATATTATTGGTGTTTAGATTGCATGCATACAACACTTTAGCCCAATCATATTTACTAAACCGTACGTACCACTTCACATATCTCACTACCAATTATTTATTGAACACTTCTTGTGTTGTTCGACAGTTTCCATCACACACCCTAACCGATCCCTACAAACCTTAAAACCTCACCATGACTACCGATCCCTTTCCTTCCCCACCGGTTCTCAAAATCCAAGCCGCCAAGTTTCTGGACAACTCCAAGTCTTGGCGTGTTGGAATTATTTTATATTACTAAGATGTTGAAACATGATGCGGTTGTGATCTTTGAAGTTTGCCAGAACAAAGAAGATATTGGTAGTTTTATGTAAAAAAAAAAAAAAAAAGTTATAGTTATTTAGTTGTTTGTTTTAGTTTTAAATCGAATCCAGGGTATAAATTCCCGAGACGATTTTTGTTTGTGTCGACTCTAGGGTTCTTATTCCCGAGACGACTGTTTGGGATACTTTGGGTTATCCCTTTTTATTTTGCTTTCTTAGTTTTCTTCTTCAGTTCGAACTTTCGCGATTTCGCCGCTCGAACTGCGGGGGAGTGTTAAAGGATAAGAATAAGCCCAAGGCCGGTTTGTGGGTTTAGGGTATTAGGGTTTCACTATTATAAATTGTGGATGATTAATAAAGATTAACCTATGGGTTTCAATGTAAACATACAATCTTACATTACCTACTTTTATACACGGGTTAATAGAAAAAAGGCATCATAATTTTGGCACTGATTTACCTAATTGTTAGTTTACCTAATATAGACACGGGTCACCATTGAGTTGAACCATAAATAGGTTAATCAGCAAAAAAGAATAGATGAATGAGAACATCGTGTATTCAAATATATATATTTAAAACACCAAGCTAGATACATGTATACAACTACACCTATTCTACTCTCTATGTTCTAAACCAAAAAAAAAAAAAAAAAAAAAAAAAAAAAAAAAAAAAAAACTACTACTCCGCTATGCAGCCAAAATCTGAAAAGAATCAACTTCTGGTCCATAAACTACGAAACATGTAATTGGTTGGTGAGATGGACAAAAGCTTCTTCGCGGCATGGAATGGTAAGTCCTCCCATTGGATGGTTGAACCCAAATTCATCTTCTGATCTACGTAACAAATCTTGAAACAAGGGTTGATCCAAGAAAGATAAAGTAACAACGAACCGTTTCTTTTGAACTTCTCCCACGTACACAGCCAAATATCCTTTCTGAATATCTCGTTGGTGCTTGTTGTGCAGTTTAATTAGTTGTTTTGCATTGGAAACTATTGACTGGAAGCGTAAGAAACCATATTTTTTGAGTGAAAAGAAAATTGTTTTTTAGAGAAAAAATTGATACAAGTATTTTACAGGATCGGAAGGTGTAGTTTGATGGTCTCAAGTGGCACACTCATATTTATAGTACGTATACTTGTGCTTAGCAACCTAAATGGAAATTATAAAGGGCACATGGTTTGTGTAAGGTTCTACTTCTCGTGAAACTTCACATGGGTCTGTTTGGTAGAGTAGACATATCAAAATATATTTTTTTATCTATATTTTCAATCAATATATATAAGAACTCGGCCTAGTTGTTTCTGATAGGTCATGATCTGGACTATGGCGCAACACTTAGGACCTACATTTGTTCTCAGTACAGCGAGAATGCACAACACTTGTATATGTTGACCATATATTATTAAGTTTTACACAAGTTTTATTTTAGAAGGCAAGTTTATTCAAGTAGTCGGCAGGAATGGAAGGTTTTGTTCAGATCTAAGAGTATTCGTACTACAAAGCTCATTGTATGGGAAAAAATTATATATCACTGAAATAAATTATAAAACACTTTAACGACACCTGATATTGCTCTAATCCCTATGATATGGCTGGGAATTAAGTGCATGTCTTCAAAATATCAACACTACCGAAAGGTATTGATGATGAAACAGTTTGCTGTAATATTTCGGTCACATGCCATGCTGGAAAACTGATATAATAATTTGAAACCGATGTAGGTCCAAAGTGTTGCGTTATAGTCCTGATTATGACCTAGCAGAAACAATTAGGCCACGTTCTTATACAAATTGATTGAAATATATAGATAAGAAAAAATATTTTTTATGTCAATCTACTAAACAAACCCATGTGAATTTAACAAGAGGTAGGCCCTTTACGAACCAAAAGCCTATTATCATTTTTATTTGAGTGGCTAGCTATAATTATAGACACTATAAATATAAGCCTGAGGTTTGAGACCTCCATCAAACTAAACCTGCCAATTCACATATTCTAATTAAACCAGACTTCTTTTTACTCCAAAAGCATGGGTGCTTTCCGTTTTCAGTCATTAGTTTCTAACGCAAAACAACTAATCAAACTGAACAGCAAGCATCAACGAGACATTCCTAAAGGATACTTGGCTGTATATGTGGGAGAAGTTCAAAGGAAACGGTTTGTGGTTCCTTTATCTTACTTAGATCAACCCTTGTTCCAAGAGTTGCTCCGGAAATCAGAGGAAGACTTTGGGTTTAACCATCCGATGGGAGGACTTACCATTCCTTGCCGTGAAGAAGCTTTTGTCCATCTTACTAACCAATTACACATTTCATAGATTGAGGACGAGAAACAGTCATCCCCTAAAGATTTTGGGTGTTAAGGAGTAGTGCTTTTTGTTTTTAGAACATAGATGGTACATAGATGGTACAATAGGTGATGTTGTAAAAAGGGTCTGTCCCATTTTTGGATAATTGCATATAAATTAGTTTTCTAGTGTATATATGTTTCTATACAATATGATCTCATTCATCTAACTTTTTGTGGATTAACACGTTTAAGGAACACACAAAATAGTGAATCACTGACTCAATTGTGATGCATCAATCTACTAGCGTGTTTGACCATATAGGTAACTATTAAGTCAAGAACCTTTTAATTGATTGGTATAGATCAGAAAGATAATAATTCAAAAGAAATGGGCCAATTTTGGTCCAACGGGTCAATAGCTGTTTAAAGTGTATTTTATGGATACACATACCTTATACTTCCCTTTTGTACATAATGAAAATGTCTGAGTTATTATAGTAATGATGCAATCTAAATCTTGTCTTAAACATGTAGTACTTCAAAACAAACAAAAGAAGTGTTTGAAAGTCAATTTGTTCTAATTTGTATAAAGGTGTGGTAGTTTTGTCCCAAACATGTGTTGAGCCAAATACTTTAGTTGTTCGGAAACATACTTAGCCGTTTCAATTATGTAACATGATCCCATAAATCATGGGCCATAAAGGTGGTAATGACACATAAAATTTGAATAAATAGATACACTTCAACAAGTTGCATTTTAAGATTTCATTCGTTTTTTATTACGAGTTAACAGAATCATTGGTTAACTTTGTTATATATTTAACAGTCAGCTGACGTTTGTTTCAAGATAAAGGATGGCTGAAAGATTACTTACGGATGAAGCACGAATGTCTTAATTTCCAAGAGGCTAGGACTTTCCAATTATGGATCGGATTTCACTCGACGCATGTTTGGGTCAAAACTAGTAAAAAGTAATTGTCAAAATTTGGTTAACAAAGTGATTTAGAAAGTAAAATGTACGATTAAAAAACAATCTTTGATCCACTATTGACCCGTTTGACCCAGATCGATCCGTTTCCTTTAAATTCTTACATTGATCTATATAAATTTGTATTTCTGTGATTAGTTTCTTGACTTACTAGTACCTGCTTTTATAAACGGGTTAAGAGAAAAAATGCATCATAATTTTGGCAATGATTCACCTAATTGTTAGTTTGCCTAATATGGACACGGGTCACCATTGAGTTGTCCCATAAATAGGTTAATCAGCAAAAAAGAATAGATGAATGAGAACATCGTGTATTCAAATATATATATATATATGAAAACACCAAGCTAGATACATGTATACAACTACACCTACTCTACTCTCTATGTTCTAAACCAAAAAAAAATACTACTACTCCGCTATGCAGCCAAAATCTGAAAAAGAAGACAACTTCTGGTCCATAAACTACGAAATGTGTAATTGGTTGGTGAGATGGACAAAAGCTTCTTCACGGCATGGAATGGTAAGTCCTCCCATTGGATGGTTGAACCCAAATTCATCTTCCGATCTACGTAACAAATCTTGGAACAAGGGTTGATCCAAGTAAGATAGAGGAACAACGAACCGTTTCTTTTGAACTTCTCCCACGTACACAGCCAAATATCCTTTTTGAATATCTCGTTGGTGCTTGTTGTTCAGTTTAATTATTTGTTTTGCATTGGAAACTGTTGACTGGAAGCGTAAGACTCACATATTTTTTGAGTGAAAAGAATACTGTCTTTTAGAGAAAAAATTGATAAAAGTAGTTTACAGGATCGGAAGGTGTAGTTTGATGGTCTCAAGTGGCACACTCATATTTATAGTACGTATACTTGTGGTTAGCAACCTAAATGGAAATTCTAAAGGGCACATGGTTTGTGTAAGGTCCTACTTCTCGTGAAACTTCACATGGGTCTGTTTGGTAGAGTAGACATATCAAAATATTTTTTTAGTTATCTATATCTTCAATGACTATATATAAGAACTCGGCCTAGTTGTTTCTGATAGGACATTCTCTGGACTATGGCGCAAACCTTAGGACCTACATTTGTTCTCAGTACAGCGAGAATGCACAACACTTGTATATGTTGACCATATATTATTAAGTTTTACACAAGTTTTATTTTAGAAGGCAAGTTTATGTAGTCTGCACTCTGCAGGAATGGAAGGTGTAGTTAAGATCTAAGAGTATTCGTACTGCAAAGCTCATTGTATGGGAAAAATTATATGTCACTGAATTAAATTATAAAACACTTTAACGACACCTGATATTGCTCTAATCCCTATGATATGGCCGGGCATTAAGTGCATGTCTTCAAAATATCAACACTACCGAAAGGTATTGATGATGAAATAGTTTGCTGTAATATTTCTGTCACATGCCATGCTGGAAAACTGATATAATAATTTGAAACCGATGTAGGTCCAAAGTGTTGCGTTATAGTCCTGATTATGACCTAGCAGAAACAATTAGGCCATGTTCTTATACAAATTGATTGAAATATATAGATAAGAAATTTTTTTTTTTTTTTATGTCAATCTACTAAACAAACCCATGTGAATTTAACATGAGGTAGGCCCTTATACGAACCAAATGTCTATTATCATTTTTATTTGGGTGGCTAGCTATAATTATAGTCACTATAAATATAAGCCTGAGGTTTGAGACCTCCATCAAACTAAACCTGCCAATTCACATATTCTCAAAAAACCAGGCTTCATTTTACTCCAAAAGCATGGGTGCTTTCCATTTTCAGTCACTAATTTCTAACGCAAAACAACTAATCAAACTGAACAGCAAGCATCAAAGAGACATTCCTAAAGGATACTTGGCTGTATATGTGGGAGAAGTTCAAAGGAAACAGTTTTTGGTTCCTTTATCTTACTTAGATCAACCCTTGTTCCAAGAGTTGCTCCGGAAATCAGAGGAAGTCTTTGGGTTTAACCATCCGATGGGAGGACTTACCATTCCTTGCCGTGAAGAAGCTTTTGTCCATCTTACTAACCAATTACACATTTCATAGATTGAGGACGAGAAACAGTCATCCCCTAAAGATTTTGGGTGTTAAGGAGTAGTGCTTTTTGCTTTTAGAACATAGATGGTACAATAGGTGATGTTGTAAAAAGGGTCTGTCCCATTTTTGGATAATTACATATAAATTTTTTTTCTAGTGTATGTATGTTTCTATACAAAATGATCTCATTCATCTAACTTTTTGTGGATTAACACGTTTAAGGAACAAACAAAATAGTGAATCACTCACTCAATTGTGATGCATCAATCTACTAGTGTGTTTGACCATATAGGTAACTATTAAGTCAAGAACCTTTTAATTGATTGCTATAGATCAGAAAGATAATAATTCAAAAGAAATGGGCCAATTTTGGTCCAACGGGTCAATAGCTGTTTAAAGTGTATTTTATGGATACACATACCTTATACTTCCCTTTTGTACATAATGAAAATGTGTGAGTTATTATAGTAATGATGTAATCTAAATCTTGTCTAAAACATTACTTCAAAACAAACAAAAGAAGTGTTTGAAAATCAATTTGTTCTAATTTGTACAAAGGTGTGGTAGTTTTGTCCCAAACATGTGTTGAGCTGAGCCAAATACTTTAGTTGTTCGGAAACATACTCGGCCGTTTCAATTATGTAACTTGATCCCATAAATCATCGGCCATAAAGGTGGTAATGATACATAAAATTTGAATAAACAGATACAATTCAACAAGTTTCATTTTAAGATTTCATTCGTTTTCTATTTCGAGTTACATAATCATTGGTTAACTTTGTTATATATTTAACAGTCAGCTAACGTTTGTTTCAAGATAGAGGATGGCTGAAAGATTACTTACGTACGGATGAAGCCCGAATGTCTTAATTTCCAAGAGGCTAGGACTTTCCGATTATGGATCGGATTTCACTCGACGCATGTTTGGGTCAAACTAGTAACAAGTAATTGTCAAAATTTGGTTAACAAAGCTAGTGATTTAGAAAGTAAAATCTACGATTAAAAAACATTCTTTGATCCACTATTGACCCGTTTGACCCAGATCGATTCATTTCCTTTAAATTCTTACATTGATCTACATAAATTTGTATTTCTGTGATTAGTGTCTTGACTTACTAGTACCTACTTTTATAAACGGGTTAATAGAAAAAATGCATCATAATTTTGACACTGATTTACCTAATTGTTAGTTTACCTAATATGGACATGGGTCACCATTGAGTTGACCCATAAATAGGTTAATCAGCAAAAAAGAATGGATGAATGAGAACATCGTGTATTTAAATATATATGTGAAAGTGAAAACACGAAGCTAGATACATGTATACAACTACACCTATTCTACTCTCTATGCTCTAAACCAAAAAAAAAAAAAATACTGTAAAAAAAACTTCTACTCCGGTATGCAGCCAAAATCTGAAAAAGAAGACAACTTCTGGTCCATAAACTACGAAACGTGTAATTTGTTGATGAGATGGACAAAAGCTTCTTCGCGGCATGGTAAGTCCTCCCATTGGATGGTTGAACCCAAATTCATCTTCGGATCTACGTAACAAATCTTGGAACAAGGGTTGATCCAAGTAAGATAAAGGAACAACGAACCGTTTCTTTTGAACTTCTCCCACATACACAGCCAAATACCCTTTCTGAATATCTCATTGGTGCTTGTTGTTCAGTTTAACTAGTTGTTTTAAATTGGAAACTATTGACTGGAAGCGTAAGACACCCATATTTTTTGATTGAAAAGAAGATTGTTTTTTAGAGAAAAAATTGATACAAGTATTTTACAGGATCCGAAGGTGTAGTTTGATGGTCTCAAGTGGCACACTCATATTTATAGTACGTATACTTGTGCTTAGCAACCTAAATGGAAATTATAAAAGGCACATGGTTTGTGTAAGGTCCTACTTCTCGTGAAACTTCACATGGGTCTGTTTGGTAGAGTAGACATATCAAATTTTCTTTTTATCTATATCTTCAATGAATATATATAAGAACTCGGCCTAGTTGTTTCTGATAGGACATGCTCTGGACTATGGCGCAACACTTAGGACCTACATTTGTTCTCAGCACAGTGAGAATGCACAATACTTGTATATGTTGACCATATATTAATAAGTTTTACACAAGTTTTATTTCGATCAGAAGGCAAGTTTATTCAAGTAATTTGCAGGAATGGAAGGTGTAGTTCAGATATAAAAGTATTCGTACTGCAAAGCTTATTGTATGGGAAAAATTATATATCACTGAAATAAATTATAAAACACTTTAACGACAACTGATATTGCTCTAATCCCTATGATATGGCCCGGCATTAAGTGCATGTCTTCAAAATATCAACACTACCGAAAGGTATTGATGATGAAATAGTTTGCTGTAATATTTCGGTCACATGCCAAGCTGGAAACCTGATATAATAATTTGAAACCGTTGTAGGTCCAAAGTGTTGCGTTATAGTCCTGATTATGACCTAGCAGAAACAATTAGGCCATGTTCTTATACAAATTCATTGAAATATATTGATAAGAAAAAATATTTTTTATGTCAATCTACTAAACAAACCCATGTGAATTTAACAAGAGGTAGGCCCTTATACGAACCAAATGCCTATTATCATTTTTATTTGGGTGGCTAGCTATAATTATACACTATAAATATAAGTCTGAGGTTTGATACCTCCATCAAACTAAAGCTACCAATTCACATATTGTCAATAAACCAGACTTCTTTTTACTCCAAAAGAATGGGTGCTTTCCGTTTTCAGTCATTAGTTTCTAACGCAAAACAACTAATCAAACTGAACAGCAAGCATCAACGAGACATTCCTAAAGGATACTTGGCTGTATATGTGGGAGAAGTTCAAAGGAAACGGTTTGTGGTTCCTTTATCTTACTTAGATCAACCCTTGTTCCAAGAGTTGCTCCGGAAATCAGAGGAAGACTTTGGGTTTAACCATCCGATGGGAGGACTTACCATTCCTTGCCGTGAAGAAGCTTTTCTCCATCTTACTAACCAATTACACATTTCATAGATTGAGGACGAGAAACAGTCATCCCCAAAAGATTTTGGGTGTTAAGGAGTAGTGCTTTTTGTTTTTAGAACATAGATGGTACAATAGGTGATGTTGTAAAAAGGGTCTGTCCCATTTTTGGATAATTGCATATAAATTTGTTTTCTAGTGTATGTATGTTTCTATACAAGATGATCTCATTCATCTAACTTTTTGTGGATTAACACGTTTAAGGAACCAACAAAATAGTGAATCATTGACTCAATTGTGATGCATCAATCTACTACTGCGTTTGACCATATAGGTGACTAATAAGTCAAGAACCTTTTAATTGATTGCAATAGATTAGAAAGATACTAATAATTTAAACGAAACGGGCCAATTTTGGCTCAACGGGTCAATAGCTGTTTAAAGTGTATTTTATTGATACACATACCTTATACTTCCCTTTTGTACATAATGAAAATGTGTGAGTTATTATAGTAATGAAGTAATTTAAATCTTGTCTAAAACATTACTTCAAAACAAACAAAAGAAGTGTTTGAAAATCAATTTGTTCTAATTTGTACAAAGGTGTGGTAGTTTTGTCCCAAACATGTGTTGAGGCAAATACTTTAGTTGTTCGGAAACATACTTGGTCGTCGTTTCAATTATGTAACTTGATCCCATAAATCATGGGCCATAAAGGTGGTAATGATTCATAAAATTTGAATAAACAGATACCAATTCAACAAGTTTCATTTTAAGATTTTATTCGTTTTCTATTACGAGTTAACAGAATCATTGGTTAACTTTGTTATATATTTAAAAGTCAGCTGACGTTTGTTTCAAGATAAAGGATGGCTGAAAGATTACCTACGGATGAAGCACGAATGTCTTAATTTCCAAGAGTCAAGGACTTTCCGATTATGGATCGTATTCACTCGACGCATGTTTGGGTCAAAACTAGTAACAAGTAATTGTCAAAATTTGGTTAACAAAGTGATTTAGAAAGTAAAATGTACGATTAAAAAACAATCTTTGATCCACCATTGACCCGTTTGACCCAGATCTACATAAATTTGTATTTCTGTGGTTAGTGTCTTGACTTACTAGTACCTACTTTTATAAACGGTTTAATAGAAAAAAGGCATCATAATTTTGGCACCGATTTACCTAATTGTTAGTTTACCTAATATGGACACGGGTCACCATTGAGTTGACCCATAAATAGGTTAATCAGCAAAAAATAATAGATGAATGAGAACATCGTGTATTCAAATATATATATATATATATATATATATATATATATATATATATATATATATATATATATATATATATATATATATATATATATATACTAGATTTCAAAGCCCGCCCAATGGGCGGGCATGACTTATAATTATTGTTAACATATTTTTCTTTATCGTAAGAAGGTTGATAAGAAATATTTTGAAAGTGTATTTTTTTCTGAAACGGTAATAATCAATATTATGAATACTAAATATTATACAATCAATATCCAATAAACCAATTTATTTTAGAAAAATGTATCTTTTGAAAATGTTACATTAATTTACGGCATCAAACTTAATGTTATATAACGAAAAGGTTGGACAAAAGTCTAGTCCATTTAGGTGGTGATTCACCTGCATTTCTTAATGCGCTTAGCACAAATAATTCATAAATTGGAGAAAATTTTACCAGTGGCTTGGGCACATCCTTTATGTACCTACTTTATGTTTCTGAACCAATTGTTTAGTTACAAACATCCTTATTTAACATTTTAACAACGTTTCATTGTTTAGAATTTTTAACCCTTTGATACTAAAGTGTCAATTTGTACACTGTCTATATAACGTAGTAAGTAATACCCATGTGTATTTTGACGGGGGTAGACTAGTTTATACCCAACCAAAATGTAGATAAGGAAAAACAAGGAATATACTTAGTAAAAATAAATACATCTATAAAACCTCGTTACTCGTTAACCTCTACTAGTTCTATTCATCAATAAACATATTGCTTTGCAACTTTGTATTCCTAGTTTAACCTTGCCTGTAGAGTAGGTATTTTGTACATACAGGTATTGATTTTATATCAAATACGTTCGAGTGACTAATAAATGAATCTAGAAATAACAAATCCATTTTCCTTTATTTGGTTACAACAAGTGCTCCAATAATATAGATGCGTACAAGAACTGGTGAAGGGACTTATAAAACTTGTACAGTTCGAAGTATTTAAATTCGTACGTGTCCAGATCCATATTGTAGAATAGTGAGGTGAGAACTACGTATCAAAAAGAAATAAAACGAATGTTGAATAAATACTTAATAAACACGATTCGCGTAATTCTTTACGTCCACTTAGTGGTGGATTTACCTGATCTGAAAACAGGTTGGAAAAGCAATATATTGTAATTCAAACTACGGCATTTAATTACATTGTAAAAGTTTTCTATGTAAAAAGATTTTATTTAACCAAATAACCTATAACTAACATATTATAAATCATAAGTATTATAACTAATAATGGCAAAGTCTTTTTTTATGTGAAAGTTTTATAAAGAATAGTTGGAAGAATGCTATTTCTTTTTATACAATTGTTATTAATATTCAGTACGGGCGGGTAACCCGCCCGAAACTTTAGATCATATATATATATATATATATATATATATATATATATATATATATATATATATATATATATATA
>BPTQ01000003.1:189038189-189048197 GCA_019973895.1 Chrysanthemum seticuspe
CATCATACCTAAGGACTTCTACACTAACTAGTGGATTGTCCCTGGGTAGATCCCTCTGGTTCTGGCGGATCATAGGAACGAATACCTAACCTAACCATCCTTATATCACCATACATAAAGTAAATTTGGTCGGTCTATTTGGTATTGTTCATCTGCCGTTGGAACCAATTGAAAACCATTTGAAGATCAATACAGATACTTGTGATATATTATCAAAGTATTTTATACCTGAATTATTTTTGATATTTTTAGAACAAGAGCTCCACCTCAACATGTGCTTCATGTATTTGAAATTGTTTTAGCACACGGAGACAAGAGGAAGAATTAACTTCTTTGATTTCCATTTTCTAAAAGATATCAACATCACTTCCCAGATCAAATCAAGTAGATAAAGCATTTTGGGGAAGAATGAGGTTTTCAAAATTTTGCTCCCCCTCAGTATGTGCCTCGAGGTTTGAAAGAGTTTTGCACATCCTAGAGAGAACCTGCACTTAGAGACATATCAATCATGTTTCAATTCTTTGTGGTTTAAAAAGCTGCTCCCCATTATCATATGCATGGAAAATTTGAAATCGTTTGGCACATGTGGGAAGGAGAGCTTGTACATCCTTATAAAACCATTTACCGAATTATCAGATTAAATCCAATTTAAATCACAAATTCTCCCCCGATCACAATTATCAAATCATTTGAGATTTGTGATCTCTGTAGATTTAAATTGATTTTGAAAGCTTTTAAGGAGAATTGTGACTTGATTATGAAAACGTTTTAACTGATAAGGATCGGATTTTGAGACTTTAAACTCCATTGATTATCTAAACATGCATGATTATCTTTTGAAAAACAATTGTATGACAAATAACCTTTAGATTTAATTGAAATCATTCTCCCCCTCAATCAATGACATAAGTTGTTGATTGAGAGATAGATATTTTTGACAAACGTTGAGTCCAGATGATATTCAAAATTAGAGTCTGAGTTATTTTTCAAGCAATTAGTTTTCATTAGATAGTAAGTAATTGTTTATAGAATCAGAGCATGAGTTTTGAAAAACAAGATAAAGCATGACTCTGTTCTTTCTTTGAAAAACGGGTTACTGCCTGAAATGACAATAAACCATTTGTTTCACTTTCTCCCAAAAATATTTTTTGATTTTTTTTTTAATATTCGAACAACATCTAAAGTCCCGTGTCATTCTTCGAATGACAGCACAAAGATCGTAGATATTTATCGAATCAAGAAAATCATGACAAAACGACATTTTTTTTTTAATTTTTCAAGATTTTTCAAATTTTTATGGATTTTTGAACGTTTTATATTTTTCTATTTGCTTTTTGAAGGTTTTGTAATTTTGTATTTTGATTTTCGAATAACTATATACAAGAGATAGATGAAGAAAGACCTTTACTCCTCGTCTTCCTCTTGAAGACTTTTGAGTGTTTCCGGTTGTAGACTCTTTAGACCAAGTCGTGGGAGGATAAACTCAAAACGTTCTCTAGGAAGAGCTTTGGTGAAGATGTCTGCTAACTGATATTCAGTCCTCACAAAATAGAGTTCCACCACACCGTTTTCTACTTGCTCCTTGATGAAATGATGTCGAATGTCGATGTGCTTTGATCTTGAGTGTTGTACGTTGTTGCATGAGAGAGCAATAGCACTTTTATTATCACAATACAGAGGGATTTTGTTGAATTCAAAGCCATAGTCAGATAATTGAGATCTCATCCATAGGATTTGAGCACAACAAGATGACATGGATATGTATTCAGCCTCTGTATAGGAAATAGAAGTACTCATTTGCTTCTTTGAAGACCAGCTCACAAGTTTATCACCCAAAAACTGAGCACCTCCAGATGTACTTCGACGAGTATCTTGACATCCTGCATGATCAGCATCTGCATAGGCTGTTAGTGACATACCGGTGTCCTTCGGGTACCATAATCCCATATTAATGGTTCCTTGGAGATACCGAAAGACCCGTTTAACTGCTTCAAGGTGCTTTTTGGTAGGCTTAGCCTGATATCTAGCACACATACAAACAGCGAACAAGATGTCTGGTCTACTAGCTGTGAGGTATATCAGGGATCCAATCATGCTACGATATTTCGTTTGGTCTACCATGATCCCTGAGTGGTCCTCATCTAGTTTAGTACGCTCAATCATGGGAGTATCAACAGGGTCACTAGAATCAAATCCAAATTTCTTTAAAATCTCATTTGCATATTTAGATTGATTTATAAAAATGCCTCCGGGACTTTGTGAAATTTGTAATCCCAAGAAAAATGACATTTGTCCCATCATTGACATTTGAAATTTAGAACCCATTTCATTTGAAAAACGGTCACACTCATTGGGGTCAGTCGAGGAAAATATAATATCATCAACATATATTTGAACGTGAATTAAATGTTTGCCTGACTTCCTGGTGAACAATGTCGGATCAACTGCTCCTTTGCTGGATCCAGTAGATAGAAGAAACTTTGATAGCGTATCATACCATGCCCTTGGAGCTTGCTTTAAACCATAAAGAGCCTTCTTCAAACGATAAACGTGAGTAGGATGCTCTGGATTCACCAAGCCTTCAGGTTGGCTGACGTAAACGACTTCTTTAAGATCTCCGTTAAGAAACGCCGTCTTTACATCCATCTAATAGACTACCATGTTCTTACTTGCAGCATTAGCCAAGAAGATTCTGATTGCCTCGATACGAGCAACTGGAGCAAATGATTCTTCAAAGTCAATACCCTCCTCTTGACGGTATCCTTTTGCAATCAATCGAGCCTTGTTCTTTAAAACATCACCATGCTCATCATGTTTCACTTTGAAGATCCATTTTAGAGCAATGATCATTGCACAATCTGGAGCAGGTACTAATTCCCATACATCTAGTCGATCAAACTCATGAATTTCTTCTTGCATGGCATTGAACCAGCTGTCTTCATTCATGACAGTTTTCACGTCTTTTGGTTCGATCTTAGATAGTACGGAGTTGAAGAAGCACCATAAGGCATCGGTTGCAAGTTGTTTCCGTGTGGATACTGGACGGTAAATGTTAGGAATTAGAAAATTCCAGTATTGAAGAGTCGGTCACCCCAACTATTATCTAGCATAGGTTAGCTCGTAGACTTATCGTTACTTACGTATTTATATAGTTATTTAGTTAGTCAGTAGCGTAAAAAATAGTTTAGTGCAACACCGTGGAGGAAGGTCGGGTCTTTACCCACTGTATCTCTGATCCACATGCCGTCAGGAGGTCGTTTAGTTTGTAACCTATAAATACCCTCTACCTTGCAAGGTAGAGGGTTGGATATTCTTTAGTAATCTAATATTCTACAAGTTTCTCTCACTAGAATGTCCCACTCTTTCTCTCTCTAAAACCATCTATGTGCTCCCTGTGTTAATGTTATGATGTGTATTTGAAAAGTTATATCTTACAATTGGTATCAAGAGCCATGGTTAGATCATATCTTGCACATCTTTGGATTTATAGTGGTTTTTAGGTGGTTTTTGAGTTTGAAAAAGTTTAGTGGTTTTTGCATCATTTGGTTGATCTCTTGTTTAAAGTTTGAATTTTGTTGGTACTTTTATGTTTAGAATCATCACAAGTGTTTAGGTTTTCATTTGGTAAGCTTGAATCATCTTGGTTGGGTTGTTTTTGGATTGAAAAGTGATGTTTATATGGTTTTTCAAGCTAGCGACTTAGCTCTCGGAGTATTTTCTTGGTAGCGACTTGCTTCACATTTCTTTAGCGACTTACAGTGTTGGAGCTAGCGAGTTAGATCTAGCGAGTTAAAGTACAAGTAGTGGACTCTCCACTACGAGTAGCGACTTGGTGGTAGCGACTTGGTCTGTAGCGAGTTGCTCTTTAGCGACTTGCATCATTAGCGACTTGTGTAGCGAATTGCTGCAGAAATTTTGCTAGCGACTTGAGTGTTAGCGAGTTACTACTTAGCGACTTATATATGGCTAGCGACTTGGAACTCTAGTGACTTGGCGTGGTAGCGAATTAAGTGTTGGCGACTTGGTGTAGTATCTTCTAGCGACTTGGAATTAGTGCTATTTAGTTGGTAGCGAGTTGATTCTAATTCTCTAGAGACTTGGGGAGTAATTCATAATAACACAATGTCAGTCATCATGGATCCTTTAATCACCAAAGTACTTGCTCTCTATGACATAGCACATAATTGTGAAACAGAATGCCTATCTGAAAGCCACACACTTAATGATTCAGTATCAATCAATCAGAACAACTCAAATAAGTCACTCTTAATGTCTTCAGATGATGCTAAGAATGTGGAATGCACCAGTGAGCCGTTTCAACATCTCAGTCAGCTTCTCAAATTACTCTTATCAACAACCATGGATCGAACAAGTTGTGCCATCCTTCGTCAGGATTTTCCTACTTTAACAAGAACTGTTTTGCTTAACCTAGAACGACTGAGGTTTCAAATTACCAAAGAAAAGCTCTCAACGGATGACTCTCATGCTGCTCTCCAAACCATCTTCAACCAATTTCAGCCACTTACCCGGGAAGAATACTCCTCAGATTTTGATAATATCATGACTGGAATGTCTTTCAAGAAGCACACGGGAATGGAAATTCATGAGTTCAGAAACTCATTTATTCAACTTATGAGTAATATGGAAACATACATCGAGGAAGCTGCAAATGAGAATAACAAGCTGAAGGAATTGAATGAGTGTCAAGAGTGTCCATGGAACAATGATGACGTGTCATGCTTCATTCCAGTTGAACCAGCAGAAGACACTGATTGCAGAATCTCAGTTGTGATGGAAAAGGATGTAGAAAACAACACTGATCTCAAATTCTCAGAGTCAGAAAAGGTATCAATCAACAAGGTACACTTATCTGATCACACTAATTCTCACAAAAAGGTACATGACTCTTACCCTGAACATAACAATGTGGAATCAATCTTTGTTTTGTCTGAATCTAATGCAAGTAACATGATTGAAAAAAAGGTATATGATGAGCTTTCAAACAAATTTTCAATTCTTGAAAAACACTGTATCTCTTTGCAAATTGAAATACAACATAAGAATGAAATGTTTTATGCAAAAAAACAGTGTAGTAATATGAAACTTCCAGAATTTAGAGAATTTTTTGAAATTAATCAGTTAAAATCCCAGATTCAGGACAAAGATTCGACCATAAGAAATCTGAAATCGCTTCTTTCAGAAGCCCAGAAATATGACTGTCATGAGATGAGTGATACACTAGAATCTAGGAATTCTGAACTAGCTCTATGTGTGTCCAACCTTCTAAGAGAAAATGAGCATTTAAGAAAGAACCTTGAGGAAACAAACTCTAAGTTAGTCAATCAATCTAACTTCTTGATGAAAGATATTGATGACCTCAAAGCACAAATTCAGGATAAGAGCTTCAATATTGTTGCCCTAAAAAATGAGCTCAGGAAGTATGTTGGAAATAGGATGAACACTAAGTCTGCAAAACCTTCAACTTTGGGAAAGTCAACGGTTCAGAACCACTTGAAACAAACAGTTATTAAACAACCTAATGCCTTTAGGTCTGAAAGAGCTAAACCATTGAAATCTAAGCTTACATCCCAAGTTGATAATAAGTCTGTTTTGTCAAAACCAGTCACTTCATTGCCTAGTTCAGATATGATGAATCCCAAGCATAGGACTAATGAACATCACCCACAAATCATAAATGCTATAAGCTTTACTGGGTATCATGCAAAACATAGTCTGACAGATCAATCCCCTAAGAAATTCTCTGATCACAAAAAGACAAATAGTCAAAACAAGGGTGTGCACTCATTTAGTTCAACTCACTGTGGCTTCAAATGGATTCCCACTGGTAGATTATTTAAGTTTACAGGACTTAAACGAACTTACATCCCAAGATTATGCCTCAAATGGATTCCTACAGGTAAACTTTTCAAGAATGTAGAGCCTAATAGGATCTCCATTAATGATAAGTCTGTAGTATATTGTGATGCATCAAAATGTGAGACTAATCATGTCACTAACTCTTCTCTGTACAAATCTACATGTGCTTCCAGTACAATGTGCTCTCAGTCTTTTTCAGGTACAATGCTCAACTCAATCAGGAACTTCATGACTTGGTTCCCATCAGAAATGAACATAGCTCATTCAGGAGCTATAGCGTGCAACAGTTGATGCACTACTTACTTTGACTCCTATTCATCATTGAATCAGGACTCGTTCATCCATATCTTTGTATAAATCGAGTTTCTTTAAAAAAAAAAAAAAAAAAAAAAAAAAAAAAAAAAAAAAAAAAAAAAATTTGATTAAATTCTTTAAATGTACAATTTTATCACGTTTTTCCTATCTAATAAAGAATATTTTCACTGTTATCGATAACATCTACGGTCCTAGAAATGTCATTCAATAATGACACGGGATCATAGATGAAGTTCGAACAATTGAAATATTCTTGTTTCCATTTTATCAGGGTAAACTTATGTCAATCAATGTTCTTTGATGAACTTGATTGAGGGGGAGACTGTGTATATGTTTTTCTTGACTATCTATGCCATTGGCTTCTGTGTTGGTTATAATGCTTGCTCGTTTGCATGTTGAGGTCGTGTCTTGCCTCTGTAACTATCGGGTTATGGTTTTTGTTGGTTGTGGTCTTATCTTGCTCATAGGATTATCATTGTGTACCTTCGTATTAAGTGCCTAGTATTAAATGCTTATTGGTCTAAATGATTAATTGATTCATGTTGATCATTGTGATAATCTATGCTAGCGACTTAGTCTATATTCTGTGTTAGCATCTTACCACTCCTTCCTCAAAACCATAGGGACCAAACTTGTCTAATATGTGAATGTTGTGTTGCACTAGCGTTTTACCTCTCATTCTAAAACCACGAGGACCAAATGTGTCATAGTGCCAAAGTTAGTTTGAATACCCCTAGCGTATTACCTGATCTCTTCTCAAACAAGTTTCCTTTTTCTCTCTCTCGTTTTTTCTTCTCTTCGTATAATTGCTCTACCTAGCGACTTAGCAAGAGGTTTGTCTCGAATCACTCTTATCTTAGCTCTCTTAAGCGTTTGTGTTGTGTTTCTAACTTGTCACGTTTACCAGATTCGAACGTGCATCTCGTGTACTGTGACTGTTGGATTCCCTCTTAGGTTCGAAGGGTTGATGATTATTATGATTGCATATATTCTAAGTGTTGGTGCATTATTTTGTGATTGTTGTATATGTTACCATGAAAGGATAATGATTGTTTGGTAGATTGGGTGGTTTGCCTGTTGAATTTTTTAGTGTTCTTGGTGGCGAGTTAAATTGTTCTTGGTAGCGACTTAGTCTGAATGTTCTTCATAGCGAGTTAGTGTTCAAGTTAGCGACTACGTTTCTGTAGCGAATTAGTTCACTAAATTCTAGCGACTTGGTTAGCGAGTTAGTAGTTAGCGACTTGTATTTACAAGTTAGCGAATTAGTTACCTAGCGACTTAGTTGACTGTTTTGTAGCGACTTGGTTAGCGAGTTAGCAGTTAGCGTCTTGTTTTTACAAGTTAGCGAATTAGTAACCTAGCGACTTAGTTAACGAATTGATAGCGACTTGGGTGTGTTACTGTTCATGGCGACTTGACTTTACTAGCTAGCGAATTAGCATAGCGACTTAGTGTGCTAAACTATTAGCGACTTGTCTGTGACTCTAGATGTCGACTTGTCTTTACAAGTTTGCAACATTGTTCACTTTCATGTTGAGAATTAGTCTTAGGGTCAAGGATTATTAAAATGTTCAAAGGTTTTTGTGCTAAAGATGATCTCACTCTCACAACACTTAGGATCTCCTAATTCGACTTGTTGAATCAACATACTCTATGTAATCTGTTATGACATCTCTGTTTAGGCAAAAGGTACTTGGTTTCTCTCACGACTGCCAAATGTTACTTTTTGTCTCATACATATTTGTTATATCACTTTTACATGTGTATTTTGGCTCATGTCATGATCACTTTGAAATGCACTCTTTTGCCCTTTAAATCACTTATAAGCTCGTCATGTAATTATTTATCTATATGACTGTACTTCATTGAAATATCTCAATTATGAATGTTATCATATATTTGAAAGTTGTCATATATTTGTAATCTATGCCACTCTATCTTTCTCTGAATGTGTTTTGGGGACTCCTTCTGAGTTACTACTTCTATGTTATAAGGGTGCTCTCAATGTTGTCTCACTTACCATTTATCATCTAACCTGTTCCCATTCATTACTGTTGATTGTATGATTACTCAGAACATCAATGGCAAGTTCAATCCCAGAAAAGAGCGCTACCCCGTCAGCATCATCCAAAGTTCTTTCAGACGAAGAAATCCTTCCCAGGAGTCAATGGGCTGTTATTGGAAAAAGCAACTGTTATGTGGATCTACAAAGGCTTCAACAAAATCCGATACTCAAAGTTTCTATTGACATCCTCAAAAACACAAACTTCTTCGGAGCACTTTCCAAGCAATGCTCAATTCCCTCCATTTACATTCAACAGTTCTGGAACACCATTCAATGGGACAAAATCACAGCTCGATACTCTTGCATGCTGGATGATATGGAGTTCACAATTGATTCTGATATTTTGAGCAAGGCTCTTGGAATCACACCATGTAACCCTGACTTTCGTTCTGAATCTCCACCTGGTGCTGACGATTTGATTGTCTTTCTAATTGGATTGGGTTATCAGAACAGTATTTCAAGAGCATCTGACATCATCACTGGACACATGTTTCAACCATGGGGAGCCATTACAACAATTCTTAACTTGTGCCTATCTGGCAAAACATCAGGGTTCGATAAAGTGAGGATCCCCATCTTGCAAATCCTATGGGGAATCGTTAATAGGGTTGATGTGAATGTATCAGATCGTATTTGGGAAGAATTTTCGTTATCAATGAACACATTCATATCTGACAGAATCAATTTCCAGAACAAAGCTCAAGGCCGAAAGAAACAGAACAAGCTTGTAATTCCCAGTATCAGATTCTCTAAGCTTGTTATCCAGTACTTACAACAAACTCATAAATTCACTCCTAGGTCTGAATCAACTTTACACAAAGCAGAAGATGAATTTGTTTTGGGAAACCTGAAATATGTTCCTAGAGGTTCGGATAAAGAAGTATTTTGATTGCCAATTCCTGATTGTCTTCTCACAGAAGATATCAAGAAGATGGACTACTTCAAGCAATACATGAAAAGAGCAACCAAACTCTCTGCTGATGTCACACCATCTCCTTTACAACCAAATGCTCCCATGACCAAGTCAGCCTCACAAGCATCCTATGCCTCTCTTCCTAAAAAGAGACTTGAAAGGTCTCAACAGTCTGACACCGCATCCAAGAAGCGGAGTGTAAAAAGAAAGAAAGTGGAAAAGGAGATTGGTGAGAAAACTGAGATACCAAGGAATGTTACCAGGCTAACTGATGAAGATGATGCTGATCTGCAACTTGGAATTCAGCAAAGCCTTGAAAGTCAGAATGTGAAAGCTCCAGTAGGTGGAATTGTGTTAAGGGAACCCGCTCAACTACCTCAACAAACAACCTCAATTTCACTTGACAAGGGTAAAGGAGTTGCAAGTGTGGAAACTGAACAAGCTGCTCACATGCTGTTAACTATCTCATCATCTCCATCAAGCACCACAAATCAATATGAGCTGAAGAGAAGAACAGATTCATCTCATGAAAAAGAACAATCTGGAGTGGTCAAGGTGCCTGAAACGTTTAAGGAATCTCTTACACTTGGTGAGACTCAATCTAACTTGAATGTTGACACTCTGTTACAAAAGGGCTCGCAGGAGAACCTTGAGACAAGATCTGATGAGACCTTGAAGATGGATGAACCAAATCTGTCTACTAACTCTCTATCCTCTCTTAAGAATCTTGATGAAGATTTCTCTTTTGGTGATCAATTCATTAATGACAAAACCTTAGATTCTGCACAATCCATGTATAATGTCAGCATTCAGCAAGATACGTCAACCATTCCTCCAA
>BPTQ01000003.1:189048297-189058891 GCA_019973895.1 Chrysanthemum seticuspe
TGTGCATGCTTAAATTTATGAAGCTTGACATGTTCAAAATATTCAGGGAAGTGGTCAAGAACATGCGTAGATATAATAACCTCGTGAACAACATTGGTTTATTTCCTTTTACCTAAACAATAAAGATCTAAGTAAATAATCAGTGAGCTTGCATAAACTATATTTTAGTTATGGACATACATGTTTTATGGATGAGATGTCCGTTCCAATTTGATCCTTATGTTTCAACGTTTCGTTATACAAATAACTACTTATCTTGATCATCTCCAATTGCTCATTGCTCCAAAATATCTACATAAATAAAAATGATTCATATAAGGAACAAAAAGGAATAGATGTAAAACCAACCCATATTTGATCAGATGGGGGCAGTTTTATGTGTACCCATAATGAATGATGCAATATATCTGTCACATGTTTAACTGTGAAATCATAGTTTCCCAATTTTTAAGATTTGTTACTTTGCAACAATTTTACAATTTATTCCTACAAACATTGATTTGTTAACCAAGTCTTTGTATTTCATCCATGTATTTCCTACACGGGTTCGGTGACCATTTTAAAAGAGGTTAGAATGGAACTTACACTTATCATTTACTTGCATGAGCGTCAAACATCAGCATAGACCCACAGTCGCTTTTGATAATGGGAGTATCGTTTTGTCGCTGTTTAAGATTTACTATATCGTGAAATCAACTCAAGAGGATGAAATTCAATAAAAAGAATTGAATACAAATAAGGATTACTAACTTGTTGAAGCTTTTTAAGCACTTCACGTAAGTTTCTTACACATTTACATAGTAGGGGCTTTTCTGTTGCAATTATAATTTGCATTCCTTGTTACATAAGTTGCAAATTAGAGGATAATTGTTAGGACAGTGCAGGCTCAAGAACCTTTCTTGCATTTGAGGTTTTCGTCTTCTCCTTTATGACTACATTATCTGCAATCTTAAGACCCGAGAGGGCATTATTCAGTGACTCGGTTTCGTCTTTCCTAATGGTAGTAGCTACTGACGACTTTTCACTTTCTTCCATGAGTTTATCCAACTCATCTTCGAGATCTTCATCAAATTCATCATATGACAAAATTGACCCTGAAAACCACACAATCCCATATTAGCAACCAGATATTAGGCTGAGCTTAACATGTTATACTTGATATGGAATTATATGCGACAAAAACCAAATAAGATGAGAAAGTACCTATGACTTTATCTACTTGCTTCTGTGAATCGATTGTCTCATCAAGTTCATCTAAACAGTGCTGTACTTCTTCTATGGTGATCATCTTATCCTTCATTGCCTTTGTTCCACTTTTAATAGCTTCAAAAACCTGCAATCACAAAATCACATATGAATACACGTGGCAAAGTGGGTGGGATGGCAGTTTGGTTACGGGTCAAAAAGGGCACATATCAGAACTGGTCAAATGGGTCAGATTGACACCCAAACATAGTTTGTCAGGTCTTATTTGTTCATGATTGACTAATGTGTTAATAGGATTACAAAATCCACGTTCTCACAATAATGATGATTTTTTAATGGACGATTAGGTCATATGCACTAAAATTTTAGACTAATCACTTATTTGACCCGTTCCCTTTTTTGGCCTAGTCGTTTGGGTTAAAACACAAATCAGATTAATTTATTTGAGTCTTTTCAGATAAAATATTGGACAAACCTCTTTTGAATCTTCAGCAACTGCTATGGCTCTTAGGACTTCCTCTACTCGCCTTAAAAGCACATCACACTTTTCCCTACTTTCTGAAGACAACTTAAGTTCCCGTGCATGTCTCAATGCCTTAGCTTTGTTCCCAGATTTTAGACAAGCAAGAGCCGATAATTTGGACCTACAGATCACACAATAACACACCATCTTTAAGATTTAATATGATATTCAAATTTAGGCAATGGGGATCTGTAGATATATGACACCCTTATTCACCATTTCAAAATTATCCCATATTCCACCCAACCATGACCTGTAGACATTTACATTGAGCAGTTGCTATTGGCACGTTTAAGATCAACAAACATCTAACATATAAATCTTATGTAAGACCTAAGTAAAGGATTAGAGATTTTGTCATAATCTTTTCCAAAAATACAGTTGTCAGAATGTGCACATACCATCTAATCTTTGGCCCTTGTTATTGTATGATCGTTGGAGTAATTTTTGTTCAATATGAGCGCGTCCAACGATATGATTAATTAGCACTGCACATGAACAACAAAAGAGTATATTACATTAACATGTATCAACAATGGTGCAACAACATTCTTCAGTTGATTTAAAAAAAGAAAAAAAAAAACAAAGTTTAGTAGAAACATATATTTCAGCCGTAAAAAAAATCATCAAATTAAGAGGGAAAACACATATATAAACTCAAATGAAATCCGGTACCTTGGTTTGCGCTAATACTGGAAGCGGTTCTAACTGAAATGACAGGGGTTGCAGCCTTCTTTGGGTGACCACCTGTTACTATACACGGTCGCACATTCCGTCCACTGATCTGACAGCCGCCTTTATTTACTGTGCTGTCAGTGGCTGTTCGTCGACCAGCTTTACGCGTAACTCTTATAAGAGATGGTGTTTGGATTTGCTTATGATAACGAAAATTTTAACAACATATTATACTAATAAAAACTTGATCTTATGATTCTAACCTTTTTGGTTTGAAGACTGAGATTACAAAACTTAAAAAGAAGGTATGAAATTCTGATAGACGAACCTCATAAAACTCCAAGAAGGTAAGCATAATCTTGTAATCAACATCTTGAGGCATCACTTGCTGGAGTGCATGAGGAGTCAACCATGTGACCTTTTGACCGTCAACCTCAGCCTGAACAGAAATTAATCGTTAAACTTGCATTGGGTGAGATTACAGATACATAAAAACTACTTAGATATGGTATGATCATTATACCTGGTAATATATGCCTTTGACATATATGAAAGCCTTTCTTAGTTTATGTGTGCGAGAGATATATGCCTGCCACTCAAGGCTCAACCTAAAGAAACATATATACCATTGTTATGATCCAAGAAAATCAGTCCAACTGTGGTTATAAATCTGAAAAATGTGATCCTGCGTACCCTCGACAGTTATGGATTCGCTCTGGCTGAATACTTTCCCTCTCGATAGCAGGTAGACGCTAAAAAATCAAACCTTTTTGGCCGTCGACTTCCTACTTTTCTTCAGCTTCCAAATTGGCACCAACCTCATCCTTTATGTGGTCATCTACTTTCGTTTTCAGTACAAAAGAGTAAGCCTAAAGAATTTCTTAGGCCAACTATTTATTTACAATACCATGACAAATAAAGCTATCAATACCTCCGATAGTGGTTGCGGAGATGTTTCACACTCATGGCCTTTCTTTTGTTTTGCTCCGATGTTGCTACAGCTTCAGCTTGCCTTCGTGCGTATCCTGGTGTGTGGTTCCTCCACTCTTGGCCGCATCTGGGCTGTTTCTGGTTGTACACGAACAGTAGATTAGTCGACTCAAACATTAACAGAAAAAAATAAAAAATAATGATGTTAGCAACCGGGTCAAATAAAATCTAACCGTTTCTCATGTTTATCCAAATCTTCAAACCCCTGTGCCTACAAACATTGACAAACAATTAAGCGTCAGCCGATCATTCAAAGGCGTACTCAAACAGAGACTCAAACTCGCCCAACAACGGTTAAAACGATCCTAAAATTACTTATGTGTGTGCATATTATGCAGTAATATTAATATCAGATTATCGCGACCACAAATTAAAAATAAGAACTTTAAAAAAAATCAATAGCTTATCATCTACATTTTGTTACCTTCACAAACCAAAATCAAGGCGATACAAATACTGAAAGCCTAATTAAATCAAGTCGTAAAAAAATTGCTGAAACATAAATCAACTTGATAAACTTTAGGTTAATTATAAACTTACCAAAGTTAGTCATTAGATTTTCCAATCACGTCGACCCCATAATCCAAGAGACACACTGAATTCCTATAAAAACCCGAAAACACATTTACGACTTCGTTTTCATAAAATAACATAAGAATAAAAGGAAAAAAATTTACCGCAATCTTAGAATTAACCGATGTAAGAGTCCTTTGTTCTGCAAAAACAACAACCAATTCATTAATCTCTTCAAGTGTAGAAAACACAAAATTGACTTTAAGTGGTTAATTACTATCTGGTGCAACATTATCAGTAGACCCTCCATCTCCATAAAGCATTATAATTTAGATGTAACCAAGTGACCTCACAATCGATCATATCTCAGTCCCTGTTAAGTTCAAATTTGTATATATTATTGGAATGCATGCACACAAATCAACATGTGTTCAAAGAAGAAGACTAACCTGCAAAGACGATGTGTAACCTGAAAAAACCTGCAAACAAACGCATAAAATTGACAATAAAATCAATAAAAGAAGCGTACCCTAAAATCAATAAAACCCTAATATCATGTTTCATTATGTTTCATTAAGTCAAATGTACCTTAATCGTCTATGCATGTCAGCTAACTGAGCTCGCATCAAAGCTCCAAGAACAACAAAACCTGCATAAAAACACATTAAAAATCGTTAAAACCCTAGTGATGGAGTTTTCTTCTTCAAGAGAGATTTGATGATTAGGGTTAAAAAATATACGTATGTTTTTTTAATAATGGATTTGGATTATATGAACCGTATATAAGTTTTTACATATATGTTTTGTTTAGGGTTACCAAAGTTGTAGGGATCCTCCTACATAATTGGTTGCATAGATTTATAATTTTGGACTTGCAACATATATTCCAAAAAGTTGTGTTGCCTTAGTGGTAACCCTAAACAAACAATCAAGCTAATTAAATAATAGCTAATTAAAATTAAAAAAAAAATACTTAGTTAGACAACAAATGCTTATGTGGCATTGAGGTGGCATTAATGCCAAATGCCTCATGTTATATATATAATATATATATATATATATATATATATATATATATATATATATATATATATATATGTATATATATATATATATATATATATATATATATATATATATATATAGGATAAAGATCAAATAAAAAGACAAATATCCGTAAAAAGATAAAAAGATTTTTTTTTCAAAAAAAGTTCACGAAAAATTCCCAAAAAATCCCACAAGATCGGGTATGATGGTGCATGAAAAAGTTGTGAAAAACTTTTTTCTAAAAGTGGATATTTTTTCCGAAAAAAAATTATGAAAATATACGTTTGCGCATTAAATCCTTTTTTTGTGCATCAAAAATTGGTTTTTGCACCCAACTTCTTTTGACTTTTTTCATCAAAATAACATTGCGCATCAAACTAAAACAAGTTAAAAATTTTGTGCATCAAAATTTTTTTGCGCATCAAAATTCGTTTTTTGTGCATTAAAAAAAACGTATCAAAACTCAAAATTATAAAAAATGTTTTCACAAAAGTTTTATGCACCAACATACCCGATCTTGTGGGATTTTTTAGGAATTTTTCGTGAACTTTTTTTGAAAAAAAAATCTTTTTATTCTTTTTACGGATATTTGTCTTTTTATTTTAACTTCACCCTATATATATATATATATATATATATATATATATATATATATATATATATATATATATATATATATATATATATATGAAAACACCAAGCTAGATCAACTTCTGGTCCATAAATTACGAAGCGTGTAATTGGTTGGCGTGATGGACAAAAGCTTCTTCGCGGCATCGAATGGTAAGTTCTCCCATTGGATGGTTGAACCCAAATTCATCTTCCGATCTACGTAACAAATATTGGAACAAAGGTTGATCCAAGTAAGATAAAGGAACAACGAACCGTTTCTTTTGAACTTCTCCCACGTACATAGCCAAATATCCTTTCTGAATATCTCGTTGGTGCTTGTTGTTCAGTTTAATTAGTTGTTTTGCATTGGAAACTATTGACTGGAAGCGTAACACACCCATATTTTTTGAGTGAAAAGAAGATTGTTTTTTAGAGAAAAAATTGATACAAGTAGTTTACAGGATCGGAAGGTGTAGTTTGATGGTCTCAAGTGGCACACTCATATTTATAGTACGTGTTGGTGGTTATTCGTCCCAAAGCAGGGTAAAGACAATCAACCCACTAGGTGGTTACCGGATATCACTTGGAATCGTGTGATCACTTTCCAAAGTAAACTATTCGACCCTAATGCCTGGGTATCACGAATATCTACTTGGGATAAAACCAAATGCAGTTAGAGAATTAGGCACAATTCTATAACCCTTTCGCTAGTAAGTGTTTACGTTTTCTGTGTGTTTTTCATGCATAAACAGATCTCCTATTTATAGGAGGTTACTCTTGAGCTATTCCAATGGAATTATGAGTATTAATCGGCCCATTAATAGCCTCATAATTATCCCCATTATAGCCGTTAGTGGTTACATGACCAATTAAACGTGGTCATAAAGAAGTTGTAACTGCCATTTAGCAGTACTTTCCATAAGCAGTACTTTCCACTAGCAGTACTTTCACTTGCAGTGGAAGTACAGCCTATCAGTGGAAACACTGCTTATCAGTACTTTCATAGCACTATCAGTGGATACACAACTTCAGTGGAAACTCTGCCTATCAGTGGAAACACTGCTTATCAGTGGAAACCACAAGCAGTACTTTCCACAACCAGTACTTTCACCAAGCAGTACTATCACTTACAAACCACTATAAGAGTCAGGGTGTTCATGGACCTTATGGGTGTACACTCCGTACCTCCTAACCCATTACAAGGTGTGAACTAATCCCACAAGTGCACTAAATTTTCCAACAATCCTCCCCAAATTTAGTTCACTTCCTTTGCATGAAAAATAAACATCAATCAAAACATGTGCATAAACGAAAATGTCCAGAGGATTGAATTTCCATCTTAGTAAATTACACGTTCAAATATTCGAGAATCAGGGTGTTCTAAGAATTGAACCCTTCAACCCATTTGAATACCTGAAGATAAAATACACACACGTTTTCAAACACTTAACAGCTCCTGACACTATACAAGCCATGTGTCCATATCCAAATTCATAAATGTTGTAAAAGCTAAAAGTCCAAAGCTTCCTGAAGCGGCAAAACTTCAACATTTACATAGGTGGTACCTCTTTAGTCATGCTCCTGCCAAGCACTTTTTCAAAGAAAATTAACCATTAAGAAGTAAAGACTTCATCCTCCTTTCAGCAGGTTCTGAGCACAACCTTGGGATGTAAATAAAACATGTGCTCCAGTCCACTGAATGTTCAGCTTTCCACATTGAACTCAGCTCCCAAGTTTCCTTAGGAGGGAGTTGGGTGTCCTAGCATTCAGTCACTAAGTTGGACTTAAACCCATCCCTTTAGCAGACTTTATAACCAAGTCTCTAGCCAGACCCTTCGTCAAGTGATCAGCTAAGTTCTGTTGAGATCTCACAAACTCTATAGATACCACCCCATTCATGATAAGCTCACGAATCATGCTATGTCTGACACCTAAGTGTCTAGACTTACCATTGTACATCTGGCTATAAGCCTTAGCCAATGTAGCTGTACTATCACACTGGATAGAAATAGGTGCTATAGGTTTAGGCCACAATGGAATCTCAAGAAGCAAGTTTTTCAACCATTCAGCTTCTTTACCAGCAGCTGCTAGAGCCACAAATTCAGATTCCATTGTTGAACTGGTGATGCAAGTTTGCTTCTTGGATGCCCAAGAAATTGCACCTCCACCAAGTAGGAATACCCAGCCACTGGTAGACGAATTGTCTTCAGTGTTACTGATCCAACTTGCATCAGTGTAACCTTCCAACACTGATGGGTAACCAGTATATGAGAGACTATAATCCATAGTTCTCTTCAAATACTTCAGTACCCTTTGAACTGCTTGCCAGTGATGAGCACTAGGATTACTAGTATACCTGCTCAATTTTCCCACTGCAAAACCAATATCAGGTCTTGTACAAGTCATGGCATACATCAGGCAGCCAATTACCCTAGAATACTCAAGTTGAGATACAGCCTTGCCATGATTAGGCATCAGCTTCTCACAAGTATCCATAGGTGTACTCACTGGAGTACAATCAAAGTAATTGAATTTCCTCAGTACCTTCTCAATATAATGAGACTGAGAGATAGAAATTCTATTACTTTCATGTTTAATCCTTATACCAAGGATAACATCAGCCTCCCCCATGTCTTTCATGGAGAACCTTGATGACAAAAATTCCTTTGTCAGGTCAACCTGATTTTGGTCAGTGCCAAAGATCAACATGTCATCAACATATAGACAAATGATAACTCCTCTACCAGATTCATCAAATTTGCTATATACACATTTGTCAGCTTGGTTAAGAACATAACCACTAGACAAAACCACTTCATCAAATTTTTGATGCCATTGCTTAGGTGCCTGCTTAAGTCCATAAAGAGACTTAATCAGTTTACACACCTTGTTTTCATTACCAGGCAAGATGAAGCCCTGAGGTTGGTTCATATAAACCTCCTCTTCCAATTCACCATTTAAGAAAGCTGTTTTCACATCCATCTGATGAATAACCAGATTGTGAATAGATGCCATAGCAATCAACAGTCTTATGGTACTGATACGAGCCACAGGGGCATAAGTATCAAAATAGTCTATTCCTGACTTTTGTTTAAAGCCCTGAATAACTAGTCTAGCCTTGAACTTTTCAATAGTTCCATCTACCTTCATTTTTCTTTTGAAAATCCATTTGCAACCTAAAGGTTTGCAACCAGGAGGTAGATCAACCAACACCCAAGTAACTTATTAGTACCTATATTTGTTCAATAACTTAGACTATTTAAACAAGAAAGATTTACACCACAAAAATAACCAAAACCAATAAATACATTAGTTTACAAGTCCGAATTATAATGGTGACTGTCACAATAAAGTCGAAAACACTGGTGTATACTAGTCTCACTAAGATTGGAAACCGTACGATCTGAACCAGTACAAGTGATATTTTCTTACGTTCTATACAGATCCCTACCAAATTAGGGACGAAAACTGTACCTGTGACTTTTCACATTTTGAACGTACAACTGGTTCTATTGGTTCTTTGGGAAAGTCCCACAATCAGCACTCTGATTCTAGAACCTCGAATAAGTGTCACTGGACACACTAAACGTACGGTGAGGAAGAAACCCCTTATTCTTCATGAAACACTGTAAATAACTACTACGAAGATCTAAAACAATACAGATAGATAATGTATGGTTCCTACTTCGTAATCTATTTAAGTTTCACAAATTTTGACTTCAACTTAATGTTGAACCCAGAAACTAGTTTTCTAATTCCTGACTATCCCCTCCACTCATGTACTTATGAGTCATGAAAGTCAGACAACCTTATTAGGTACTTTGTTGACGGGGAATATGAGGAGTCGTTTTACCATAAAGACTTTCCTTTTTGTCCCACGACTTCCTCTACCAATTAAGGTACAACAGGATAAGTCCTGACTCAGTTCCCAAGACCCCACTTCGATACAATTGTCGAACGATAAATAATTTATCCCAAGGGTTGTTTTCCTTGTTCCAATGGGGAATACTTGAGACCTGATTTTCTTTTGGGTTGGACTTAATAGAGTTCCAAACCCCAACATCCCGACAACATTCTGAGGGACTAGGTTTCGTTTTCTGAAACCCACTTTCTCCGTAACTGACGTAGAAACAACCTATACGACTCGTAAGGTTCCGAAAATCCAAGATACAATAACTTGGATTACTTATACAAAGTTAATTGAGGTAATAACTTAGTTCCCTACGTCTGAAACTACTCTTATCTAAGAGTAGTCAAGGATCTGGTTCAGTCTCCTAAGGATTACCTTGAGTACTGTGACCACATAGTCTCCATGGACTACTACTTGGTAGTCACCAGGGACTACTCCAACACCAAGTCGTTGGACTTGGACACGAGTCCTTTTCGTTTTCCCAGTCCTGAGGTTTCAGTAAACCTGGACTCAAAGTTGATATGAATCAACTTCCTTGTTCCCTACTCCAGAGACTGGTTATGAGGATAACGAAGTAACAACTCCTACTAGGGTTCTGTAAACTTCTTCGTTACTTCAGGGTCCTATAACGAAAGACCTTTCTTCGTTAGTTACTACTCTACCTAAGGTAGTACCCGTTGTTGTGAACCCACAACCAACTAGATGGAGGACCAACGTTTGGAAATCCAACGTTTACCTAAAAGTTTTCTTTTTACTTCCATCTACCTTGATAACTTTTCAAGTTCCGATCTGATCAATAAGTCCCGAAATTTGTTTTCAGTCCTTATCTGATAAAACTATGAATACGGGGACACCGAGCATAGTCATGGTATTCTGACAACTAACGATACCGTAGATAAGTGTTAGACCAATAAGTAGTCTACCTACACTTTTGTCGAAAGAATTTACCACTTAACCTTCTCCTCCAAATATACTTGGTTGGAGTCCCGAAGTAGAACGGACCATTACTTTTGTTCCACACATTTGACTAATTCAGAGAAATACCTGAATTCGTCCGTGGATTCGTTACCGTAGTTTTTAAACTACTTCACCAAAACAGATCACCAATACAAGAATTG
>BPTQ01000003.1:189059299-189133883 GCA_019973895.1 Chrysanthemum seticuspe
GCTTATCAAATGAAACCTTTCACTAGTGTGCTAAGGTTCACTATAGGCCATTGGTGGATCACCATAACGATGACAGTAACTATAGTCATCATTCTCCCACTTGCTCCTCCTCCTGATTTGATCCACAGTAGCATCATCACCATCATCAGGAATTGGAGTAGTCAGCACATAGACCACACTCATACTTGACAGCAAGAAGTGCATCTTCTTCTGCCACCTCCTAAAGTCCACCCCTTCAAACTTGTCCAGCTTAGCAAAGTTTGAAGCCATGTGTTTCATTGCAGCAGTTGCCATTGATTATCACTAAATAGTTTACTTTGATTGTTGGTGGTTATTCGTCCCAAAGCAGGGTAAAGACAATCAATGACAGTAGCAATACCACTAGGTGGTTACCGGATATCACTTGGAATCGTGTGATCACTTTCCAAAGTAAACTATTCGACCCTAATGCCTGGGTATCACGGATATCTACTTGGGATAAGACCAAATGCAGTTAGAGAATTAGGCACAATTCTATAACCCTTTCGCTAGTAAGTGTTTACGTTTTCTGTGTGTTTTTCATGCATAAACAGATCTCCTATTTATAGGAGGTTACTCTTGAGCTATTCCAATGGAATTATGAGTATTAATCGGCCCATTAATAGCCTCATAATTATCCCCATTATAGCCGTTAGTGGTTACATGACCAATTAAACGTGGTCATAAAGAAGTTGTAACTGCCATTTAGCAGTACTTTCCATAAGCAGTACTTTCCACTAGCAGTACTTTCACTTGCAGTGGAAGTACAGCCTATCAGTGGAAACACTGCTTATCAGTACTTTCATAGCACTATCAGTGGATACACAACTTCAGTGGAAACTCTGCCTATCAGTGGAAACACTGCTTATCAGTGGAAACCACAAGCAGTACTTTCACCAAGCAGTACTATCACTTACAAACCACTATAAGAGTCAGGGTGTTCATGGACCTTATGGGTGTACACTCCGTACCTCTTACCCATTACAAGGTGTGAACTAATCCCACAAGTGCACTAAATTTTCCAACAGTACGTATACTTGTGGTTAGCAACCTAAATGGAAATTCTAAAGGGCACATTGTTTGTGTAAGGTCCTACTTCTCGTGAAACTTCACATGGGTCTGTTTGGTAGAGTAGACATATCAAAATATTTTTTTAGTTATCTATATTTTCAATGAATATATATAAGAACTTGGCCTAGTTGTTTCTGATAGGTCATGTCGGGACTATGGCGCAACACTTAGGACCTACATTTGTTCTCAGTACAGCGAGAATGCACAATACTTGTATATGTTGACCATATATTATTAAGTTTTTCACAAGTTTTATTTTAGAATGCAAGTTTATTCAAGTAGTTTGCATGAATGGAAGGTGTAGTTCAGATCTAAGAGTATTCGTACTGCAAAACTCGTTGTATGGGAAAAATTATATATCACTGAAATAAGTTATAACAAACTTTAACGACACCTGATATTGCACTAATCCCTATGATATGGCCGTGTATTAAGTGCATGTCTTCAAAATATCAACACTACCGAAAGGTATTGATGATGAAACAGTTTGCTGTAATATTTCGGTCACATGCCGTGCTGGAAAACCGATATAATAATTTGAAACCGATGTAGGTCGAAAGTGTTGCATTATATTCCTGATAATGACCTAGTAGAAAAATTTAGGCCATGTTCTTATACAAATTGATTGAAATATATAGATAAGAAAAAATATTATTTATGTCAATCTACTAAACAAACCCATGTGAATTTAACAAGAGGTAGGCCCTTATACGAACCAAATGCCTATTATCATTTTTATTTGGGTGGCTAGCTATAATTATAGACACTATAAATATAAGCCTGAGGTTTGAGACCTCCATCAAACTAAACCTGCCAATTCACATATTCTCAATAAACCAGACTTCTTTTTACTCCAAAAGCATGGGTGCTTTCCGTTTTCAGTCATTAGTTTCTAACGCAAAACAACTAATCAAACTAAACAACAAGCATCAACGAGACATTCCTAAAGGATACTTGGCTGTATATGTGGGTGAAGTTCAAAGGAAACGGTTTGTGGTTCCTTTATCTTACTTAGATCAACCCTTGTTCCAAGAGTTGCTCCGGAAATCAGAGGAAGACTTTGGGTTCAACCATCCGATGGGAGGACTTACCATTCCTTGCCGTGAAGAAGCTTTTGTCCATCTTACTAACCAATTACGCGTTTCATAGACTGAGGACGAGAAACAGTCATCCCCTAAAGATTTTGGGTGTTAAGGAGTAGTGCTTTTTGTTTTTAGAGCATAGATGGTACAATAGGTGATGTTGTAAAAAGGGTCTGTCCCATTTTTGGATTATTGCATATAAATTAGTTTTCTAGTATATGTATGCTTCTATACAAGATGATCTCATTCATCTAACTTTTTGTGGATTAACACGTTTAAGGAACAAACAAAATTGTGAATCACTGACTCAATTGCGATGCATCAATCTACTAGCGTGTTTGACCATATAGGTAACTATTAAGTCAAGAACCTTTTAATTGATTGCTATAGATAAGAAATGTAATAATTCAAAAGAAATGGGTCAATATTGGTCCAACGGGTCAATTGCTGTCTAAAAGTGTATTTTATTGATACACATACCTTACACTTCCCTTTTGTACATAATGAAAATGTGTGAGTTATTATAGTAATGATGTAATCTAAATCTTGTCTAAAACATTACTTCAAAACAAACAAAAGAAGTGTTTGAAAATCAATTTGTTCTAATTTGAACAAAGGTGTGGTAGTTTTGTCCCAAACATGTGTTGAGCCAAATACTTTAGTTGTTCGGAAACATACTTGGCCGTTTCAATTATGTAACATGATCCCCTAAATCATGGGCCATAAGGGTGGTAATGATACATAAAATTCGAATAAATAGATACACTTCAACAAGTTTCATTTTAATATTTTATTCGTTTTCTATTACGAGTTAACAAAATCATTGGTTAACTTTGTTATATATTTAACAGTCAGATGACGTTTGTTTCAAGATAAAGGATGGCTGAAAGATTACTTACGGATGAAGCGCGAATGTCTTAATTTCCAAGAGGCTAGGACTTTCCGATTATGGATCGGATTTCACTCGACGCATGTTTGGGTTAAAACTAGTAAAAAGTAATTGTGAAAATTTGGTTGACAAAGTGATTTAGAAAGTAAAATGTACGATTAAAAAACAATCTTTGATCCACTTTTGACCCGTTTGACGCAGATCGATCCATTTCCTTTAAATTCTTACATTTATCTACATAAATTTGTATTTCTGTGATTGGTGTCTTGACTTACTTGTTGGGTTTTACTAATCATAACAATTATTAAAAAACAAGTAAACATCATCAAAGCATGCAGCATAAGTAATAGGAATAATATATGTAAATTAATTAACCGAATAAGAATGTGCGTACCTTTTAGCAATTCAAGAAACACACGACATCAAGAACAAGGAACCAAACCCTAACCCTAACTTATGGTTTCAAAACCTTCGACCCTTTTAAAAGTCGACAACCAAAATCCCACAAACACAATTGTATTTGTTCTTCGTTCTTGTACACACGTACTAATATCGAATTGAAGTGAAAAGCTAGGTTCTTGATCACAAACAAACCAAACACTTGTTCTTGTGAATGTGAAAATCGAATCCCTTGGGGAAGGGTATTACACGATCGGCCAAACACAAGAAGAAGGAAAGAAGAAGAGAAATTAGGTTTGCTAGTCACCAAGATTAGGTTATGACTGAATACAAGGGGTTTGTATTTATAGGTAACCAATCTTGGAGAACAAGTTAAGCCTACCATGGGCTTTTGCATACCCACGACCGGCCAAGGATCCCAAAGAGGGGTTCTAGATCCTTCTTGTCCACTAATTTCATATTTAGTCCTTTTAGTTTACATTTAACGACCGTTAGTCTAAACTCGTTAAATATTAACTATCGTTAAGTATTTATTTCGTGACAAATAATAATAATAATAACGTTTATATATATATATTAATTATTTTAACATCAATTCTCATACGTAATGTGTGCAATCCCGAAGTCTCGAGTTCGAATCCGGTCATACGCATATTAAATTATATCCATAAACCTTTCATTACTAGTACCTACTTTTATAAACAGGTTAATAGAAAAAAGGCATCATAATTTTGGCACTGATTTACCTAATTGTTAGTTTCCTTATATGGACACGGGTCACCAGTGAGTTGACCCATAAATAGGTTAATCAGCAAAAAAGAATAGATGAATGAGAACATCGTGTATTCAAATATATATTTATGAAAACACCAAGCTAGATACCTGTATACAACTACACTACTCTACTCTCTATGTTCTAAAAAAAAAAAAAAAAAAAAAGAAAAAAAAAAAAAAAAAAAACAACTACTACTCCGCTATGCAGCCAAATCTGAAAAAGAAGACAACTTCTGGTACATAAAGTACGAAACGTGTAATTGGTTGGAGAGATGTACAAAAGCTTCTTCGCGGCATGGAATGGTAAGTCCTCCCATTGAATGGGTGAACCCAAATTCATCTTCCGATCTACGTAACAAATCTTGGAACAAGGGTTGATCCAAGTAAGATAAAGGAACAACGAAGCGTTTCTTTTGAACTTCTCCCACGTACACAGCCAAATATCCTTTCTCAATATCTCGTTGGTGCTTGTTGTTCAGTTTAATTAGTTGTTTTGCATTGGAAACTATTGACTGGAAGCGTAAGACACCCATATTTTTGAGTGAAAAGAAGATTGTTTTTTAGAGAAAAAATTTATACAAGTAGTATACAGGATCGGAAGGTGTAGTTTGATGGTCTCAAGTGGCACACTCATATTTATAGTACGTATACCTATGGTTAGCAACCTAAATGGAAATTCTAAAGGGCACATGGTTTGTGTAAGGTCCTACTTCTCGTGAAACTTCACGTGGGTCTGTTTGGTAGAGTAGACATATCAAAATATTTTTTTAGTTATCTATATTTTCAATGAATATATATAAGAACTTGGCCTAGTTGTTTTGGATAGGTCATGCTCTGGACTATGGCGCAACACTTAAGACCTACATTTGTTCTCAGTACAACGAGAATGCACAATACTTGTATATGTTGACCATATATTATTAAGTTTTTCACAAGTTTTATTTTAGAATGCAAGTTTATTCAAGTAGTTTGGAGGAATGGAAGGTGTAGCTCAGATCTAAGAGTATTCGTACGGCAAAGCTCGTTGTATGGGAAAAATTATATATCACTGAAATAAATTATAAAACACTTTAACGACACCTGATATTGCTCTAATCCCTATGATATGGCCGGGCATTAAGTGCATGTCTCCAAAATATCAACACTACCAAAAGGTATTGATGATGAAATAGTTTGCTGTAATATTTCGGTCACATGCCATGCTGGAAAACCGATATAATAATTTGAAACCGATGTAGGTCCAAAGTGTTGCGTTATAGTCCTGATTATGACTAGCAGAAACAATTAGGCCATGTTCTTATACAAATTGATTGAAATATATAGATAAGAAAAAATATTTTTTTATGTCAATCTACTAAACAAACCCATGTGAATTTAACAAGAGGTAGGCCCTTATACGAACCAAATGCCTATTATCATTTTTATTTGGGTGGCTTGCTATAATTATAGACACTATAAATATAAGCCTGAGGTTTGAGACCTCCATCAAACTAAACCTGCCAATTCACATATTCTCAATAAACCAGACTTCTTTTTTCTCCAAAAGCATGGGTGCTTTCCGTTTTCAGTCATTAGTTTCTAACGCAAAACAACTAATCAAACTGAACAGCAAGCATCAACGAGACATTCCTAAAGGATACTTGGCTGTATATGTGGGAGAAGTTCAAAGGAAACGGTTTGTGGTTCCTTTATCTTACTTAGATCAACCCTTGTTCCAAGAGTTGCTCCGGAAATCAGAGGAAGACTTTGGGTTCAACCATCCGATGGGAGGACTTACCATTCCTTGCCGTGAAGAAGCTTTTGTCCATCTTACTAACCAATTACACGTTTCATAGACTGAGGATGAGAAACAGTCATCCCCTAAAGATTTTGGGTGTTAAGGAGTAGTGCTTTTTGTTTTTAGAACATAGATGGTACAATAGGTGATGTTGTAAAAAGGGTCTGTCCCATTTTTGGATTATTGCATATAAATTAGTTTTCTAGTGTATGTATGCTTCTATACAAGATGATCTCATTCATCTAACTTTTTGTGGATTAACACGTTTAAGGAACAAACAAAACTGTGAATCACTGACTCAATTGCGATGCATCAATCTACTAGCGTGTTTGACCATATAGGTAACTATTAAGTCAAGAACCTTTTAATTGATTGCTATAGATCAGAAATATAATAATTCAAAAGAAATGGGTCAATATTGGTCCAACGGGTCAATAGCTGTCTAAAAGTGTATTTTATTGATACCTCTGTTGTAAAAATTGGTCCAGGCGGCCGATTAATCCCCGCATAATCGCTGATCGCTCACTAAGCGCCTTGATTAATCATAATCGGCCTATTTCATCGGTTTGGTCAAAGATCGCTTAAAAATTGGTCAATCAACCGATTAATCGGACAAAATCGGTCTAATCGGATTAATCGGACTAAATCGCTTAAATATCGGTCAACAAAATTGCTTAAAAATCAGACAAAATCGCTTAGAAATGGGTCAACAAACCGATTAATCGGACAAAATTGGTCAAAGATCGCTTAAAAATGGTCAACAAACCGAGTAATATCTATGTTTGACTTTAAACTTTGAAGAATTATGTATTATGTTTATATTTGAACACTTAAAATATTTGAACTTTGATGCCCTATGCTTATCTCAGACATATAATATCTAATATTACAATATTGGGTATAAAAAATCGAATCCGATTAATCCCCGATTAATCCCCGCCTAACCGATTAATCGCTAGGCCCTACCCGACCGCCTCACTAACGCCTAGCGATTTTTACAACCTTGATTGATACACATACCTTACACTTCCCTTTTGTACATAATGAAAATGTGTGAGTTATTATAGTAATGATGTAATCTAAATCTTGTCTAAAACATTACTTCAAAACAAACAAAAGAAGTGTTTGAAAATCAATTTGTTCTAATTTGAACAAAGGTGTGGTAGTTTTGTCCCAAACATGTGTTGAGCCAAATACTTTAGTTGTTCGGAAACATACTTGGCCGTTTCAATTATGTAACATGATCCCCTAAATCATGGGCCATAAAGGTGGTAATGATACATAAAATTCGAATAAATAGATACACTTCAACAAGTTTCATTTTAATATTTTATTCGTTTTCTATTACGAGTTAACAAAATCATTGGTTAACTTTGTTATATATTTAACAGTCAGCTGACGTTTGTTTCAAGATAAAGGATGGCTGAAAGATTACTTACGGATGAAGCGCGAATGTCTTAATTTCCAAGAGGCTAGGACTTTCCGATTTTGGATCGGATTTCACTCGACGCATGTTTGGGTTAAAACTAGTAAAAAGTAATTGTGAAAATTTGGTTGACAAAGTGATTTAGAAAGTAAAATGTACGATTAAAAAACAATCTTTGATCCACTATTGTTTGACCCAGATCGATCCATTTCCTTTAAATTCTTACATTGATCTATATAAATTTGTATTTCTATGATTAGTGTCTTGACTTACTAGTACCTACTTTTATAAACGGGTTAATAGAAAAAAGGCATCATAATTTTAGCACTGATTTACCTAATTGTTTGTTTACCTAATATGGACACGGGTCACTATTGAGTTGACCCATAAATAGGTTAATCAGCAAAAAAGAATAGATGAATGAGAACATCGTGTATTCAAATATATATATATATATATATATATATATATATATATATATATATATATGAAAACACCAAGCTAGATACATGTATACAACTACACCTATTCTACTCTATGTTCTAAACCAAAAAAAAAAAACTATTACTCCGCTATGCATCCAAAATCTGAATAAGAAGACAACTTCTGGTCCATAAACTACGAAACATGTAATTGGTTGGTGAGATGGACAAAAGCTTCTTCGCGACATGGAACGGTAAGTCCTCCCATTGGATGGTTGAGCCCAAATTCATCTTACGATCTACGTAACTAAACTTGGAACAAGGATTGATCCAATTAAGATAAAGGAACAACAAACCGTTTCTTTTGAACTTCTCCCACGTACACAGCCAAATATCCTTTCTGAATATCTCGGTGATGCTTGTTGTTCAGTTTAATTAGTTGTTTTGCAATGGAAACTATTGACTGCAAGCGTAAGACGCCCATATTTTTTGAGTGAAAAGAAGATTATTTTTTAGGGTAAAAAATTGATACGAGTAGTTTACAGGATCGGAAGGTGTAGTTTGATTGTCTCAAGTTGCACACTCATATTTATAGCACGTATTCTTGTGGTTAGGTACCGCAAAGAAAATTCTAAAAGACACATGGTTTGTGTAAGGTCCTACTTCTCGTGAAACTTCACATGCGTCTGTTTGGTAGAGTAGACATATCAAAATATATATTCTCTTTTTGTTATCGATATTTTTAATCAATGTATATAAGAACTCGGCCTACTTGTTTCTCATAGGTCATGATCTGGACAATGGCCCAACACTTAGGACCTGCATTTGTTCTCAGTACAGCGAGAATGCACACCACTTGTATATGTTGACCAATTTTTATTATGTTTACACAAGTTTTATTTTAGAAAGCAAGTTTATTCAAGTAGTTGGTGTAGTTCAGATCTAAGAGTATTCGTACTGCAAAGCTCATTGTATGGGAAAAATTATATATCATTGATTTAAATTATAAAACACTTTAACGACACCTGATATTGGTCTAATCCCTATGATATGGCCGGGCTTTAAGTGCATGTCTTCAAAATATCATCACTACCAAAATGTATTGATGATGATACAGTTTGCTATAATATTTCGGTCACATGCCATGCTGGAGAGTTGATATAATAATTTGAAACCGATGTTGGTCCAAAGTGTTGCGTTATAGTCCTGATTATGACCTAGCAGAAACAATTAGGCCATGCTCTTATACAAATTGATTGAAATATCTAGATAAGAAAAAATATTTTGTATGTAAATCTACTAAACAAACCCATGTGAATTTAACAAGAGGTAGGCCCTAATTCGAAACAAATGCCTATTATCATTTTTATTTGGGTGGCTAGCTATAATTATAGACACTATAAATATAAGCCGGAGGTTTGAGACTTCCATCAAACTAAACCTGCCAATTCACATATTCTCAATAAACCAGACTTCTTTTTACTCCAAAAGCATGGGTGCTTTCCGTTTTCAGTCATTAGTTTCTAACGCAAAACAGCTAATCAAACTAAACAGCAAGCATCAACGAGACGTTCCTAAAGGATACTTGGCTGTATATGTGGGAGAAGTTCAAAGGAAACGGTTTGTGGTTCCTTTATCTTACTTAGATCAACCCTTGTTCCAAGAGTTGCTCCGGAAATCAGAGGAAGACTTTGGGTTTAACCATCCGATGGGAGGACTTACCATTCCTTGCCGTGAAGAAGCTTTTGTCCATTTTTCCAACCAATTACACATTTCATAGATTGAGGACGAGAAACAGTCATCCCCTAAAGATTTTGGGTGTTAAGGACTTAAGGAGTAGTGCTTTTTGTTTTTAGAACATAGATGTTACAATAGGTGATGTTGTAAAAAGGGTCAGTCCCAAGTTTGGATAATTGCATATAAATTAGTTTTCTAGTGTATATATGTTTCAATACAAGATGCTCTCATTCATCTAAATTTTTGTGGATTAACACGTTTAAGGAACAACCTCAATAATGAATCTCTGACTCAATTGTGATGCATTAATCTGCTAGCGTGTTTGACCATATAAGTAACTATTAATTCAGGAACCTTTTAATTGATTGCCATGGGTCAGAAAGATAATAATTCAAAAGAAATGGGTCAATTTTGGTTCAACGGGTCAACAGCTGTTGAAAGTGTATTTTATTGATCAACATACCTTATACTTTAATTCACTTTTGTACAGAAAATTTGTGAGTTATTAAAGTAATGATGCAATCTAAATCTTGACTAAAACATTACTTTAATACAAACAAAAGAAGTGTTTGAAAATCAATTTGTTCTAATTTGTACAAAGTTGTGGTAGTTTTTGTTAAGGATAAGAATCAGACTTAGTCCATGTATAGTCTTGGTTGTTATCCTTCCTATCATTGTGGTAACAACCCATGTACATCTTCTATTATAGCTCTTGTATAGTTCAACTTTGTATCTATATATTGTAACCACTGAAGTAAATACAATTCAAGCTTTCCACAATCTCTTCATGGTATCAAGAGCCTGATTATTCTTTGATCCATCGTATTTTTTTCCCCCTCCACCATGTCTTCCCATACTATAGCCAATGATGTTGATCCCACTAACCCAATCATCATTGTTACTCTCTCAAACATTATTAAACTCACATCTTCCAACTATACTTCATGGAAACTTCAAATTGAAGCCACACTTGATGGCTATGGCTTATTTAAATATCTTGATGGTACCTTTACGGGTCCCTCCAAAACCATTGTAGAAGACTATGTTTCAACCACCAATCCAGCATATCTCACGTGGGTACGTCAAGATCGACTTCTATTGGAACACTTGACCAAAACGTTGTCCCACTAGTCTCGCTCACTACCACAACAAAGGAGATGTGGGACACCCTTGCTGATACATTTGCAAGCACGTCTCGTGGCCACATCAAGCAACTTAAAAATCGGCTGAAAAACATTACTAAAGGCCCTCAATCAGTTACCGAGTATATGAATGCTATAAAGGTCTGTACTGATCAGCTAGCTATCCTTGGGGCTAAGCTTGACCAAGAAAACATCACCGATCGTGTGTTAGAGGGGCTTGATGACTCATACCAAGGAGTTATTGATGCCGTTAATGCTCGCGACAAGCCGATCTCATTTTCTGAACTTCACGAAAAGCTTATTAATCGTGAACTCACAATAAAAACTCAACCTATCCTTGGTACTCTTCCTGCCACTGCTAACCCAACATTTAGTCGGCATTCCCATTCACCCTCGCAACGCCAGCCCACACATCACACAAACTCATATCGATCCAATCAAAGTTCAATCTCTCATAACAGAAATTCTTCTTCGTTTACTGGAACCAAACCGTTCCTAGGAAAGTGTCAATGGTGTCACACTAAAGGTCATTCACTTCAGAAGTGTCCAATTTTTTAAGAGAAATACCCTGGCATTTACCCTCCCCCTGTGAACCTATAATCTCGATACTTATGCTTCTTATGTAAATATTAATACACGAAGGACCCAACGTGTTAGTTAGATAGTTTGTAACCGTTTGGCGGTTACAAAAGTAGTTAATGAATTCGGTTATCACCGAATAGTTGCAACGGTTCAATTATACCGTTTGGAACAATATATATACTCGTACATATGTAACTTTTCATAGTTAATAGACAAATTCATACTTATTCATTTTATACACTTTGCAATCTATATTTCGATATAGAGTTTGGGACAACAATTGGCATCAAGAGCAAGTGGTTATACGCTGCATTTTGGTTACCAAAATACTAACGAGATAACCTAAGGGCATACGCTGTGACTCACGTTCGATAGGCAGCAGGATTTTTTTTTGTTTTCTCTTTTCTTCCAAGAGAAACAAGACTTGAATAAGGATACGTAGAAGATAGTGCACGATCATTTACGTAGGGGATTGCAAACGTTTACACAAAACGGATTGGTGGGCAAACCTTGTTTGCGACAACAAAGGGAAGGAAGGAAGACACTTTGTTCTGATTAGAGAGCAAGTACGACAAGACTTTGTGAAACCGGTTAAATCAAAACAAAAAGAAGAAAAAACGCGGGGTATAAACGCGTGGAAACGTTGTTGTGGAGAAGTTGAAAACGTACGTGACAAGGAAAGTAGAGCGCTCATGATTTGTGTGGAGTAGTGTCGGGACGACACAAGGAAACAACAACAATGGGAAAGAAAATCTGAAGCAAGCATACTCTTGTTTGTTTCGGTGTTGGTTACCAATTCGGTACCAAGTTTTGTACGTAGGAAAGTTACTTGATTTCGGAGAAAAGAAAGAATTCAAGAACAACGTACAAGGAGGCAACGTGATTAGTGTGGTATAAAAAGAAAGAAAATCAAGATATTGCTTTTGACTCGTTGGGAAGAAACACAACTCGGAAAAAAGGGAATCCGAGGCATTTTTGATTCGAACCAAACAACTCGACACAAAGTGGTGTTCTGTTTTGATTCGAAGTATACAATTCGAAACAAGAAAAGGGAGTCCGAAAGTTTTTTTGATACACAAGTTGAAAGTGGATAAGGCAACGAGATAAGGAAACGAGGGAACCAATTTGGGATAGCGACAAGACGTTGGTAAACGTTATTACTAATGCAAGAGAAAGGGAATACATTTGTGTTCATCACAACATCGAGGTCATAAGTTAAACTTTTTTCTGGATTTCAATTATATTAGAATAGTATAGAATAGTTATTTTGTACTATTAGGAAATCCCGAGAACTTTTTATTGATCCCATATTATTAGGATTCCCGGAAGATTAGATATTCCCATATTAGAAAAGATACCATACTAGGAAGGATAATTCCCATTAGATTAGAAAGTGAAGATAATAAGCACTTTTAAGATGGCCGGTGATGAAGCAACAAACACATCAACTACACCAAAACCCGTAACACCTATTGCACAATATCAATGCCCTAAGTTGAAAAACACAAACTACACAGTTTGGGCTATACAAATTAAGGTTATACTAGAGGCACACGGTTTATGGGAAGCAATAGAACCTAAGGAAGACACACAAGTAGATGATAAGAAGATAAGGCAACGACTGCCTTCCTATATCAAGCGTTGACTGAAGATGTGATTTTACAAGTAGCGGGTTGTAAAACGGCTAAGGAATTATGGGATTCGTTAAAGAAGAGACACGTTGGAGAAGATAGAGTGCAACAAGCACGGTTACAATCATTGATGATTGGGTTTAACTCACTTCAGATGAAGGAAGATGAGATGGTGGATGCATTTACGGCTAAATTAAATGGCTATGCACGAAGGCAAAAGAATTAAGGAAAACTTTGGATGAATCACTTTTAGTACGAAAACTATTAGACTCCACACCAGATAGGTTCATTCAGATAGTAGCATCCATAGAACAGACAAATGATCTCGACGATATCACTTTAGATGAGATCACTGGAAGACTCAAGGCATTTGAGGAAAAGATAAAACTCCGGAAAGGAGGACAAGTAGAAAGCCAGGAAAACTTATTATTCGCACATGGCGAACACTCAGGAAATAGAAAAAAATTTATAAACGTGGAGGGAAATCAAATTTCTCACGAGGGAACTGGCAAAATAATAGAAATAGAAACAACTCACAAGGAGGGAACTCAAATCACAAAGGGAGTTCGGATAAGAATAAAAGTGAGTGGGATTTAAGTAAAGTAAAATGTTACAAGTGTCATAAACTTGGACATTTTAAAAGGGGATTATAGAAGAACATCAGCAACTCAGGAACAATCAAACCTTATCTTAGAGGACGATGAACCATCACTATTAATGACTATGCACGAAACTGAACACGAGGAAGTGTTGTTGAATGAAGAACAAATTCAACCACGAAAATATGCTACAACAGACGCAAGCATATGGCATTTAGATAATGGTGCAAGTAACCATATGACGGGAATAAAGAGTCATTTTAGGGATATTGATGAAAGCGTAACAGGACGAGTACGTTTTGGAGATGGGTCGTATGTATAAATAATGGGTAGAGGGTCTATATTATTAGGTTGTAAGAACCAGGAACACAAGGTAGTATCGGATGTATACTACATACCAAACCTCAAGAGCAACATGCTAAGTCTAGGACAAATTACGGAAATAGGTTGTAAGGTCATTATGGACGGAAACAAATTGACTTTGTATGATAAGAACAAGAAGTTGTTGATGAAGTGTAACACCCCAACTCGGCAAGGGTAGAAGTATTACATTCTGGTGTCATATCAGAACATTCAACTAAAATTTTACAAATGAAAACCTTACAAAATGAAATACCAAGTCATATAAACGAATGACTTACAAAGAAGATTACAAAATCCAAAATATCAAAATGAAAAGAAAATCAAAACAATGGCTCTTCAAAATAAGTCCCAAAGATAATAAGGTAACTAGGGTCGGCCCACTCAGATAATCCAACTCTCAGCCCATCAAATCCCATCTTCCAACCTAAAATCTGCCGCAGGAAAAGAAATGCGGCTAAACTTAAAAAGCCCAGTGAACAGATATAACAAAACGAAAGCTAAACAAGATCAGAGATACAAAATGAAACGAGGAAACTGATAACAAGGACGCAACGAAATGAGAATAGTGAGTCAATGAGGAACCTGCAGAATACAATAGTAACAGATATCCAGAAAGAATATATAACAGAGGAGAACAAAGCAAGTAACGCATCGATGACATATACATAAGCACATATAAATAACCAAGCATACAATTAATCAGGAAATCAAAATACATATAAGCCAAACAGAAATCTAAAAGCAAGCGGAAGCAATTAATTAGTAAGTGAGCATGGCAATCACACAAGTCAAGTAACCCACAGATAATAACATAACAAGTACCATAGCAGCGGCAGTACTAACAGTAGTCAAAGCATGGTAGCCACACGTATCAAGTAGGAATACAGTACGAACATTATAAGTGAATGAATTAAGGACATAGCATGGCAACTAACAAGTTAACTAGACAGATAACATAGGCTGAACCATTTACATCATCAAACAGTGGCATAAGCAAGGGTGTAAATATGGCAGGTCAATAATTAGTAGATAAAGATACTACGGGTAATCATAGTCCATGAGATTAACTGAACAAAAGTATACATGATAAACAGATAAAACAATCGATTACACACTAGCATGGTCACCAGAAAAATCAAAGGGGTCACATAACAGTAAGATAACATCTAGCCAGATGACAACAGGTGAATCATATAATCACATATTATCTATATCGTAGCAGGGTAAATGGTAGCCACATAAAACATGAATAGCATAATCAAATTCAATAATCATACAATAACCCGATACGTGAATGGAATGATAGTCTGAAGTAACGGAACAAGAGTATGATAGATCAATATCATGGTAGTAGAGTAAGTCACATAAGGGTACTGAGTAATGGACAATTAATACAGAATATGGTGCGTTGGGGAATACATAAGGTACAATATAGGTATATCAAAAGTGTAAGGGTTGTCAGAAATCTATCCCGAGCCAACAATACAATACAATAATATCAATAGTGGCAATAGCAGCCCAGTATCCAATAGTAGCCATTGTATTCGGAGGGGTGGCCTCGGAATACCAAACCAATAGGAGGGGAGACCTCAAGTAGTCAGTGGAGTGATCAACTTCCAATATGTGAGGGGGTGTATTGCACACACGCACTACATCACCAATATAATATATCAATATTAGTACAATACAATACAAATTTAGGATGCATCCATACGCCCCCTGCAAAACAATAGTGGCCATACAATATATCTGAAGCGCGCATAATCAATACAATATGGGGACGGTGTGGAACATCAGTCATCCACACTGGATTCATGCCATTGGTGCATCAATGACACGGACATGGAACCCCCATGCCTAGTTTAATGGCTCGGGTACCAAACTGACTGGTCAAAGCAAAAGGTCCAAAGTATACAATATGTGAGTCATCATAATCAAAGGCTCAATATCAATAGTTCACAATTCAAAGGTCAATAACAAAAGTCCAATATCAAGGTCCAATATCAAAGGTTCAATAGCAAAGGATCAATATCAAAGGTTCAATAGCAGAGGGGTCAATAGCAAGGTTCAATATCAAAGGTTCAATCGTAAAGGTTCAATAGCAAAGCAAAGGTTCAATATCAAAATGGCAAGAGATCAAAGATGCAAAAAGATCATGAGAAACCTTATGAGGAAGGTCAGAATATCTGTACCTCATTCGAAGCAAGCAAAATAGGAAAGTAAAGTCACAAGATGAATCAATCTCGCCGCCCGAAACCTATATGAATTAGATAACGCTTATTAAGATTAGATTACTCTTTTTAGACAGCTTTCCATTTTTAGCAGGTTTCCACTTTTAGTAACTTTCCACTTTAGGTAACTATTTATTTTAGGCAGGTTTCTATTTTAGGCAGGTTTCCATAATTAGCAGATTTCCCTATTTAGTAACTTTTCAAAAATAGCAGGTTTCCATATTTAGCAGATTTATTCATTTATAATATAATAATTGTTAGAATCACTTCTAACTTGTATTTCAAGTGTTAGTAATTAGTTTGTAATAGGTTGCTTAATCTAGGATTTTATGTTTGTATTTATGGCAAGGCTTTTGTAGAAAGCCCATGAGCCTTGGCCCAAGTCCAATAAGGAAGGAAGGGACTAGTAGTGTTTCCCTATCTCCCTTCCCTATATAAACACATGTAAACCTTCCTTGGAAGGTTGGTAGTTCACATTTTCATATATCCTACGCATAACCTTTGTTTATCATACTCGTATGTGTGTTTGTGTGTTCAACCAATCTATCTTCATCTATATTTCTTACATATTGTTACTTGTGTTATATTATGGTGACCTAACAGTGGTATCAATCGCCATCTAGTTGGGTGAAACACATTTTGTTTTTGAAGTTTTTATCATACGCGTGGGTTTTGAACGAGCATCACTTTCCTAAGCTTAAAGCTTTGATTTTTACACTTGTAAACTCAGGATTCTTGTGGTTTAAGGCTTATTTAGTGTTAAAGTTTAAGTTTTTTTCATCAAGTTTCAAACTTTACATGTGTAGAGTCGTTTTTAAGCTTGGTTTTACTCGTGTACCATTTTCTACGCGTAAGGATTAAATTTGTTTTTCATCATCAAGTTTCAAACTTTCTTGTTATTTTGGTGATATTGAAGCTATTTCATCATTAAAATCAGGTTACAAAACACTTTTGAGCATAAAAATCAGTTTTGGTAAAATTTGATACTTTCTACTCGTAACAAAACCCTAGTTCTACTCGTATACTCAAAGTCTACGCCTAAGCCTTGTCTACGCATAAGGAAATCTTCACTTGATCTTCAAAGCTATTGGTTTACTCAGTGTTTTCTTGCTTGGATAAGCCTGAAAACACTTTGACTTTGGATATCTTTTACACTTGGATAAGTGTAAAGGATTTTTGGGTAAAACCCGAGTTTTACGCCTAAGCTTAACACTTACGCGTAGAAACTTCTTTTCCTAAGCATTTCCTACGCTTAAGCTTGTCTTACACCTAAGGAGATATTACGCATAAGGTTTCTACTACTAAGTCATTGGTTTACGCCTAAGCTAAGTTTTCTCAAGTCTACGCGTAAGCTATCACTACGCGTAAGCTCTTGTCTACGCGTAAGTTGGGTATTACGCGTAAGGTACTCTCTACGCATAAGCTGTTTTCTACGCTTAAGGTCACTTCATCAACAGAGTTTCATTCGACTACAAAGATCCATCATCAACACAAGTTTCAAGATGTCTCAACCACCATACTCTAGCTACTTTCCTCATGAGTATCCTCAACAACAACAACAACTAACTCAACAACAACAATTTTATCAACAATATCCTCCACCATCTCCACAACAATTGCAACAATTTCAACAGCCGTCTCAAATGTACTTTCCTCAAGGAGCAAACCCTCTTCTACCATAGATGTTTCAACCAAACCCTCATCAACAAGTCCAACATTGTAACTACTTCCAATATCAATATCCGGCTAAGTATGCTATGAATGTTACAACGCAAAAGGAACCTTCTTGGGTTGCAAAGATGTGTGAAGCTTTAAGTAGCCAACAATCCATTCATGAAGCTGGATCTCTTGATAGACCTCCAATGCTCACTCCCGGAAACTACGATCAATGGGGGATAAGGTTCTTTAGGTTTTTTGATCTCAAGAAGCCACATGGTAAGTTTTTGAAGAAGGTCATCCTTGAAGGTCCTTTTCAGATGCCTGCTATCACTGTACCCGGAGATCCGAATGCTAATCCACCAAGAGATGGTGTTACCAACGTTGTCGGTCTTGATCAACTTACTACTGATCAACTTCTTCACTTAAAAGCCGATGAACTTGCAATGCAATATATCCTTTTGGGATTACCCAATCCGATACTTTGTAGTGTTGATGCTCAGAAGACTGCTAAAGCAATGTGGGAGCACATTCATCTTTTAATGGAAGGCACATAACTCAATCAAGAGGACATGGAATCCAAAATCTACTTAGCATATGAACACTTCATGATTGAACCAGGGGAGACATTAGAGTCATATCATCATCGGTTTTCAGACATCATCAATGACTTGGATAAACATAATATCATTATGCCAAGGATTGCAATCAACACAAAGTTTCTGAGTTGTCTTGGTCCTGATTGGGAGAAGTATGTTATATTCATCCGTCAAACGAAGAATCTTCATCAAGCTACATATGGATTGTTGTATGACTATTTGAAGCACCACCAAAAGGAAGTAGAAAAAGAAAGAATCATCCGTGGAGTCCCTGCTTCGCCTTCACTCCCGGATAATCAAACTCTTGCTTTGATACTCAAGCATGTTATCCTCAATTTCCAACCTTGCCAACTGTCTTTACAAACCCTCCACAACCAACTGCTCAGATTACACCATATGATCCATCACAACAACAATCACAAGAAACTCAATTGGTTCCATACAACAACAACAATGATCAAGCACTCTATAGTGAATCAAATGAGGATGCAGAAGCCTTCGATGCATTGAATCAAGGATTTGTAATGATTGCAAGAGCCTTCGAACGATTTGCTAACAAATCCAACAATCGCATTCGCACATAATCAAATACAAGAAATCAAGATGTTGTTAACAATGGAAGGGTTGAGCTTCAGAATCATGGAAATGGTCGTCAGATGAATAGTGGTCAAGGGTTTAATGTTAATGAAAGGAATAACATGGGTGTTCCACAACAACGGGTTCAAGTGGTTGATCAGGGAAATGCTCAGACTGGGATAAATGGTCTCTGATGCTATAACTGCAATGAAAAGGGTCATCAGGCTAATGCATGTCCAAAGCCGAGAACAAGAGGCAGCGCTTATCACAAAGAGGCTTTACTCTTGGCTCTCAAGGATGAAGCTGGTGGAACATGTGGAAAACTAGAAGGGGGGGTTGAATAGTTTTACCAATTTAAAACTTCCTTTTAAATATTTAGATCGACTTATGTCAATCTATTTGGTTGTTTATGTTGAACGTTGATAGATAGATATATAAACGTGTAATGAAAGATAAATAGTAAGAAGCACATCACCACGACACAAGTTATTTATAGTGGTTCGGCTACAAGGACACCTTCCTTGTCCTACTCCACTCCTCGAGTCACCTACTCGAGAGTTCGTAAGCACTACACCAAATCTCCTTATGGCGGAGAAGCCTTCACAACGTCGCTTAACCTTTTTCCGGTACAAAGCTAAATACCGAGTTCTTTCACACCAAGGCGAACCACACCTAACACAACATAGCCTAACCTTTATACGGTGCTAGGCTAACCACCGAGTTCTTTCACACCTTAGGAGAACTAATCCTATCACAACGTCGCCTACCCTTTATTAGGTACTAGGCGAAGCACCTAGTTCCATTACTATGGAGGAACTACTACCCTTCACGACACAACACCTAATCTCAAAGAGAACTACTCCTTGTTACAACACCATCAAGGATATCACCATCCTTGTAAATAAACAAATATTTATATGTATAACGATGCACCTCATCGATTATACGACCTAGGCATTCTTCCCAAATGCTACTTGATTTGATTCTTCGGCATCCTTCACTAATGCCTTTGACACAACGCTTGGCACCCTTCACTAATGCCTTCGTCTTGACACCTTTAGCATTCTTCACTAAATGCTTTGACACGGATGATGAGCACTTTTCACTAATGCTTTCATCTTGACCCTTTCGACATTCTTCACTAATACCTTCAACCCAACATCTATGGAGAAAGGTAGAACTATCAACAAGAGAATCTTCGTTGTCTTGATGATGACGAAGCATGGAAACTCATGGACTTGAGCTTGCACGTCTTCAAGAAGTGGTGATCTTTCCTTTAAGAGGAACCTAGAAGATCACACAAAAACAAAATACAAACTACATAGATCACTTGGATCTGAGGTTAGAGGGTTAGAATACTAGAGGGAAGTATGTGTGTGAAGTGATGAATAGAAAGGAAGAAATGGCTCTCTATTTATAGAGAAAATTCTCTACTGTTTCCCCGGATCCCACGGATCCCTTCCACTTGGGATCCGGCTAGCACAAAGCCAGGGATCCGTGGAACGCTCCTCTTTACCCATGGGTATTTTTGGTTATGGGTCATGGGTCATGGGTTATGGGTTGATCCATGGTTTTCTTTCTAGATACAATGAACTTGGTTAAGTGGTATATATAAAACCATGGGTTATGGGTCAATACCATTTGCTAGTTTTTACCCATTTAGTATATACTTGTTTTTACCCATTTTAGTATACTTTGTTTAAGTATATGCTAACCCAATATGTAAACACTAGTTGTTGTACATATGTATTTAAATCATAAAATCACTTATACTTGTTTTAGTGTTTTATGTGAAAACGTAAGTGTGTTAGGAAACTATTAACTCAAACTATTTACGTATTCTATTTGTTTCGTTAAAATGATTTTACGTTTGTTATCGACAAAACATTAGAAGATCGTAAAATATAAATAAACATTTTAACGGATTATTTGTATTAACAATCTCCCCCTTTTTGTTGATAACAAAACATAAAATTATTTTAAGGAAAAGCTAAAATTCGTAAACGTTTGAATTTGTAGTTTTTACTTTCTTTTCCCACTTTTTGTCGAAACAAAAAGTGTTAAAAGAAACTAACACAATTTTTATAAGAAAAGATATGTAAAAATGTAAAGAGAGCAAGTGACGGGAATGGTACTCGTCTTAACTCCCCCTTGACGAGTCCATCCCTTTGAAAGGGCGTCAAGGACATGACGTAAAATAAACTAATTGTGTTTGCAATTAAGTTTGCAAATGGTTCGTCTAAGTGACGAAAACGTGCTCCCCCTTGAAGATTGCAAAGATGCAATGGGGTATCATGAAGTGTAATCCAAAATTGGATTAAGTTGCAAATGATTTTGCAATGTCGTTTGACACAAAACTCCCCCTAGCTTTATGATGTCAAAATCTTCATATGCTAATTTGAAAATCTACAAAGTAAAGGTTAGAAAACAAGAGTATAATGCATAATTTCCTGCAAGTAAAACTCAAGTTAGTAGAAATTTGTGCTTCTGATTCACGGATCCCACGGTTCCCTTTTTGAAGGGATCCGTCTAGGCATTATGGAGGGATCCGGCTGTCTGTTGACAGTTTCTTTAGCAATGAGAGTGTTTCAATCAATGCTAATATATGTGTGCAACAAAGAGCACAACGCACAGAATAATCAAAACATAAAAATGTTCATTCAATAAAACAAGAGATAACAAACCAAATCTCTAAAACTAAGAGAATGAACTAGGGCATACAAGTATCACTAAATACTAACTAGATGCTAGACTTAAAATGCTACAATGTGCTTGAGTCTAGGGATGAGTGGACTTGTTGATTTGATCCAACTTTGCAAGAATATGATTAAACATGAAATGTATCTCATTTCGTACTTCTTGAACAAGTCCTTGAGTATTTAGACAATTTGGACAATTATTGTCTTGGTTTGGACCCAAAGGGAAATGGATACTTTGAGGAGGTTCTATGTGTGCTTGTGGGTCTTCATTCAGAGAAGTAGGAAGAGGTTCTAAAAATGAGGGTGGTAATGGAACTTCTTCAAGGTTATTCCTTGTCTCCCATGATGGGCTAGTTGGTGTTGTGGGTGGTTCCTTATTCAATGAAAAAGTTGGTGAATGGGAGGTTCTTAGTGGTGAATGATCTAACGAGTAGATGTTCGGGTGAGGAAGAGGCTCATTCAAGGATTGTAGTCCATGATTAATGAATAATGGTTTTGATGGCTTGCTAGAACTAACCATGTTTGGTTTTGAACTAGATGACCCTTTTTCTAGTCCGAAAGGTTTGATGCTAATCCTTGCGGTTCTCTTAGCCTTTGGATGAGTTTGATGAGGTGAAATTCTAGCTTCACTATCTCTAATGGGAGATGTTTCGGTGGATGAGATTTCATGGATCATTTGACCTTTTCTCTTGGATGATCCTAAGGTTGAAGAATTGTTGCTAAGAGCCTTAGTCATAGTGATGATGGTGCTTGTAAGAGCTTCTTTAGTTGCTGATTTTTGAGATGTGATTGAGAGTGGTGACTTAGTCCTAAGGTTGTTTGGTTTATAAAGGATAATTTGAATTAGGAAATTAAATCCTTGGCCACTTAGAGGACTAAGCATGCTCTTGAGGTTTTGATCAGCTCTAGGAGGGTAATTAATGAATGCTAAAAGTGGTTAGAGAACCAAAAGGTAACTTGAATTTGAATAAGGAGGCTGATTTAATCTTTCTGCATGTACGGATCCCGCGGATCCCTCTCAGAGACCAGGGATCCGGCTATCAGACAGGATTTAGGTGAAGTCATTATGCTTTTGTAGGGTTTATCATTAATGGATTTCGAGGTTTTGACTTAATTTAGAAGTCTTTAGCTGTTGGATATCTCAAATCTTTAACCATAACAAGTAATGGTGCTTAATGATGGTTTTGGCCAAGAACATTGACCTTGGGTAGTCTAACCATATGTTTGACAAGGATTCCTTTTAATTTGTTGTGGAGAAATGGTGATACTAAGTCCTAAAAGTCAGATGATGTCCTAGGATAAATTTACTAAAATCTTTAAAAATAAAAAGAAATGAAAAACTACTTTTTGGTCCTAATTTTGAGTCAAAGATGATTGAGATCAATTTGCTAAAATTGAAGGGTAGACCAAACTAAGTGTTATCAAATGTGATAGATCATGTGTGAGTGTTGGAGCGGAATTATGGTGAGTTTTGACTAGTTGAAAAACAAATGTTTCGAAAATATATCCTAGATAAGCCATGGATGAGTGTGAGGTTTTCAACTATTTGAGAAAGACTTAGTTGGCTCTAGTATCTTGTGTTTGACTTGTTTGAGGTGATCTAGTAGACTATTTTGATGTACCTAAATCTGTATTGTATATCAGATACCACGGATCCCACGGTTCCCTTCTGGGAGGGATCCGTCTAGTACAAATGCTGGGATCTGCCTACCGCAGATCAGAAGGCTTTCAGCAAATGTGCAATTTTGCACTTCTTAGTAAATGCTTCTCCTAGTTGTTTCTATGGGGACTAAATGCAAGAATACAGCTACTATAATGTATGGCAAGGTAGGAAGAGCTAAAGTTCCTAGAATGAGTGACGACGACCACTCAAGGGGTCGTAAAATCTCATTTTTCAAATACTTAAGTTAGAGTTGTTTAGTGCCAATATATGGCCATACCTACATTCTACAAGCATAATTTAAAGTGTTACAAACCATTGTTTGAAATTATTCATCATGCACTTGAGTCCTAAGACTTTACCTTTCTTTTCTCTCCTTCACTTCTTCACCCGTCCTCCACTTTTTATCAAACCATCTTCACTTCTTTTTCCTCAAGAAATTGGCGAAGCATTTGAAGATTCCCTTGGTTTGTTGCCATTCGGGTGATTCATTGGGGATGTTTGGCAATTGGTGAATGTAGTCCAAGGGGTTGAGATTGATATTTTCGAGTGGGTTGCTACTACTCCCTTCACCTTCACCTTCTCTTTGCCTTTCCCTTTCGTCCGAGGAATCCGTGGGTGGGTGTGGCCTCTTGCCTTCTACCATAAACCTTGTTGTTCTACCCTCGGTTAATGGTACCATAACCTTATTGCGAAAGCTATGATCCAAGGATTGTGGGGAAGGGTCTAATGCAAAGATGAATTTAGCGAGACGTGTTACAAGCATTGCATATGGAAGCACCATCTTGTCCATGCTTCTTACACTTGCCATTCTCTTGATCATGTAGTAGGCAATGTTGAAGCGGGTCTCGGTCACAAGACAATAGATCATGAAGCTTAGACATGCGTTATCCTTGTTTCCTACTAGACACACCACATTCTCCCTTATCACATCTTCCCATTTTCTATATAATGCAAACATCTCCGAAAGCTCCATTTGAAAAGGATCCCTATAGATCACTCTCGACTTTCTAGTCACCCTTGAAGGGGATGTTCTTGGCATAAACACGGTGTCCCTTACCGTGGTTGCTTCTGGGATTATTGTGTGATAAATGTCGTGATGATCAACCATAGAGTGTAGCTCCTGCAACGACCATTCATTAGAATACATGAAAACACCATCGGATGGAACCCCTATTATTCTTCCAAACTCCTCAAGTGAAAGAGTGTACTCATGTCCATTTATGGTAAATTCAATTGAGATGGACCCATCATCATTTCTAATTATACCCATAGTCTTGTAGAACTCAAGCACAAAGACCGGGCAAATTTGCTCGTTTATATCCAATAAACAATCAAACCCAATAGTTCCAAATACTTCCCTCATGTCGGTATTTGCAAGAAATGATGGATCAACAACTCTACCTTCATGAAAGAGTCTCCTTTCAAGCAACTTAAAGGCTTTCCTATCGTCTGGACTTAATCCATTTTTCCTATGGTACATGGGAATGTAGTGAGTGGTGTCTTGGTAATCTTGTTGATTGTTGCTTGGCATGATGTTCCTAAACAATACAACCACAATGTGGTGTTAATGGTGAATAGTAACCTAAAGGGTTTAATCACAATTTTGCTCTCATCATCTTTGTTGAGTTCACGAAATGTGTTTAATTTGTATTAACAATGTTAATTCTTTGATTTAGATTATCTTAGAAAACAATGTGGTGACAAATTATGATAACCCCATTTGAACCCAACTCTTAAAGATGAAGATATTGTAATTCTAAGAATCAAGGAATTAAATTAACAATGTAGTGAAGATTATACTTACACAAGTGATTGTTAAGCTTGAGAAGAATGATCAATTTGCTCCTATGAACAGTACCAGAGTTCTTGTTCGTGAGTCTTTGAGGTGAGAATGATTGTGGAACTTCCACAGTGATCATTTTTAAGCTTATACTGTCTTCTGTTGCACGGATCCCGCGGATCCCTCTCATTTGGGATCCGGCTAGTATAAACTGAGGGACCCGGCATAACAGCAAAAGTCAGCTCAAACATTCCTTGATAACTATGGTTTGGGAGTTCTAAAACGCCTAATGTTTTGGTGTTAAGGTTCTAAAACTTGTGGTTTGAGGTATTGATGATTTAATGCTATTCCTATTAGACGAGGTTCCCTTTTTAAGAATTAGTCATAATTCTTGGGAAGCTTTTCAAACACTATAATAAAATCCTATTTTAGTATAACATAAGAAGTTTCACATTTATTGATATACATGAAATGTCAATAAATCATTTGTGATGAATAATGATTGATGTTATCATATAACTTAAGATATCATTATTGTGAGTTGGTGATGTAGTTTTAACTAAGTCGGAGAAAACTAATAAGATAGGGACAATAATATAAAAAGCTACAAGAACAATTTCTAGTAAATCATGCAACTAACATTTTGATAATAACAATAAATGTAAGTAATTATAGATCATACATTTGCCAAATATTCTTTTTAGTAAAAGAAGTATTTAGATATTTTTGTGATCTTCTTGGAATCTCCAGATTTATGTTGTAAGAATATTTAAACATTCTTTTTGCGAAATGTTTCGAAAAATTCTTTATGATCTTCTTGGTGACTCCAAATCCAAGTATGGATAATGCTTAAGAAAAAATGTTAGAATATTCTATCATTGTCCAACAATAAGAAACATAATGATTTTTTTTTAAATGTGATAAAAGTAATCCTTCTTTGTAGTTTTCAAACATACACGGATCGTATCAAGTCTTTAAAGTACAATATACTTTAAGGAACTTGGTAACGAAGCTCTGATGCCAATTGTGGAAAACTAGAAGGGGGGGTTGAATAGTTTTACCAATTTAAAACTTCCTTTTAAATATTTAGATCGACTTATGTCAATCTATTTGGTTGTTTATGTTGAACGTTGATAGATAGATATATAAACGTGTAATGAAAGATAAAGAGTAAGAAGCACATCACCACGACACAAGTTATTTATAGTGGTTCGGCTACAAGGACACCTTCCTTGTCCTACTCCACTCCCCGAGTCACCTACTCGAGAGTTCGTAAGCACTACACCAAATCTCCTTATGGCGGAGAAGCCTTCACAACGTAGCTTAACCTTTTTCCGGTACAAAGCTAAATACCGAGTTCTTTCACACCAAGGCGAACCACACCTAACACAACGTCGCCTACCCTTTATACGGTGCTAGGCTAACCACCGAGTTCTTTCACACCTTAGGAGAACTAATCCTATCACAACGTCGCCTACCCTTTATTAGGTACTAGGCTAAGCACCTAGTTCCATTACTATGGAGGAACTACTACCCTTCACGACACAACACCTAATCTCAAGGAGAACTACTCCTTGTTACAACACCATCAAGGATATCACCATCCTTGTAAATAAAAAAATATTTATATGTATAACGATGAACCTCATCGATTATACGACCTAGGCATTCTTCCCAAATGCTACTTGATTTGATTCTTCGGCATCCTTCACTAATTCCTTTGACACAACGCTTGACACCCTTCACTAATGCCTTCGTCTTGACACCTTTAGCATTCTTCACTAAATGCTTTGACACATATAATGATCACTTTTCACTAATTCTTTCATCTTGACACTTTCGGCATTCTTCACTAATACCTTCAACCCAACATCTATGGAGAAAGGTAGAACTATCAAAAAGAGAACCTTCGTTGTCTTGATGATGACGAAGCATGGCAACTCATGGACTTGAGCTTGCACGTCTTCAAGAAGTGGTGATCTTTCCTTTAAGAGGAACCTAGAAGATCACACAAAAACAAAAGACAAACTACATAGATCACTTGGATATGAGGTTAGAGGGTTAGAATACTAGAGGGAAGTATGTGTGTGAAGTGATGAATAGAAAGGAAGAAATGGCTCTCTATTTATAGAGAAAATTCTCTACTGTTTCCCCGGATCCCACGGATCCCTTCCACTTGGGATCCGGCTAGCACAAAGCCAGGGATCCGTGGAACGCTCCTCTTTACCCATGGGTATTTTTGGTTATGGGTCATGGGTCAAGGGTTATGGGTTGATCCATGGTTTTCTTTCTAGATACAATGAACTTGGTTAAGTGGTATATATAAAACCATGGGTTATGGGTCAATACCATTTGCTAGTTTTTACCCATTTAGTATATATACTTGTTTTTACCCATTTTAGTATACTTAGTTTAAGTATATGCTAACCCAATATGTAAACACTAGTTGTTGTACATATGTATTTAAATCATAAAATCACTTATACTTGTTTTAGTGTTTTATGTGAAAACGTAAGTGTGTTAGGAAACTATTAACTCAAACTATTTACGTATTCTATTTGTTTCGTTAAAATGATTTTACGTTTGTTATCGACAAAACATTAGAAGATCGTAAAATATAAATAAACGTTTTAACGGCTTATTTGTATTAACAGAACACTTACCAACAAGGAACAAAGCTTCATGGTAATGCAGATTCTGATGATGACATGGAGGACTTGCAAGCTAATGCAGCTGTGATGTTAATGGCAAACATGCAAGAACTCCACATGAGTGACACAGGCCCAGTGTATGACACTGATGGCTTGTCTCAGGTACCAGATCAAAATATACTCATTAATGATCTGCTATCTCCGCCAACATCTGCATCCGCCGAGGCTCAGAGTGTTCAACATGAATCTTCTACATCTCATTCTGATGATAATCAAATGGATCCCGTAGTTATATTTGACGATCAAGATGACCTTATGGTTAATATTGATAATCAAGTTGACTCCGTGGTTATATTTGAGGATCTAAATAATAATCATGTTGAGACTCAAGTTGAACAAGATGAACCTTTGTCTAATCCAGATCTTGAGCTCATGACCAACTCAATTCAGACCACCCAATCTCAATTGGAAAAGTGCAATGACATCAATAAGAAATGCAAGATAAAATTGCACTGTTGACTAAGGATAATGAATGCTATAAGTTCCAACTCAACATTTTTGAAACTAAAGAGAAACGTGAAAAAGGTTTTGAAGTCGCTTTTGCAAAATCGTACCAAAATGAAAAATCTTTGGAAAAATAGATATGTGATCTAGTTGCCTCCAAGAATGCATTGCTTTCTCAAATAGAACAATTAAAATATGATCATAAACAACAACTTAACGCTCTCACTTCAGAAACTCAAAAAGCCAAGTCTGAGTTGTTAACTTTTCAAAAACAGTTTTGTGAGTACAAAAAGCATTCGAGGAAACAAATAGATGACTATCTTGAGGAAATTGTCGACTTACAACACAAAATCAAAGAGTTTCGCAATGTTGTTTATAAACATGGTGAGTCAATCACAACAATTCAAAAGTTTTCTTTTAAACCAAATCCAGATGGATATGGACCAATTCCTGCTGATTACCAACCAAGTTTTTCACATAGAGCATTCAAACCAAATCCTCAAGTTTGCAGTACAGAACTGATAAGGTTTTAAAAGGTACCTTTTTGAGGGGTCATTTAAGCCCTTATTCGATCACTTTTGTATCCGTTATTGCTTAATATCGTTCCTTTTCACTTTTTAGGTCTCTTGAAGGCAAAATGCTGGAATGATGCTTATTTGGACGAAAAGGCGCGAATATACGAAGAAAATGGCCAAAGTCAGAATCGAGACACTCAAAGCTGCTGAAACATAAGGCGACGGCGTCACTGCATATCTGCGACGCCGTCGGGAAGGCATTTTGCGACGGATCAGAGGCGAAATTGCATGTTTTCAAGGGACGACGTCAGGTTCTAAAGGAATAGGCCGTCGCTACTCAGACGGCCTAGATGCAGCCAAGACGGCGTCAGAGCTGAAGGGGACGGCGTCACAGTCATAAGGTGACGCCGTCGCAAGGTTTACGTGGCCAATACGAAACCCTAATGACGGCGACACGACGGCGTCACGAAACATAAGGTGACGCCGTCGCAGATGTAATCTTATATATAGAATCCGAATTTTTCAGTTTTGTGTGTAGTCTTTTGGAGTAAAAACCTAAAACCGAACCAAGGCTTTCTTGTGCAGTATTTTAGGGTTCTAAACCCTATTATACATCAAGATAAGTATTTACTTCATTAATTTAATTATGTCTTTGATTATTTGTGTGTATGCTTGCATGTTCTCCATGTCCGGCTAATTTATTTGTGTGTTTGCTTAGGGAATATGAAACTTAATTATTGAATATTGATTGGTTGATACTTATCTTAGTTGACTAATGATCTAGAGTGCGCTAGATTATTCGTTGTGTACTTAATGCTTGACTTTTCTTTGTGAACTTTAGAATATAATTATCTAGGTAATTGTAGGATAAAGTATTCAAGGACAACCGTAGAGTAGGCGTCTATAAATCACTAGAGGATTTGTAAACAAGACCCTTTGGTAATTTCAAAGAGTTAGGGAAACAAGCACGCCCTATAGCCTTAGAATCACAACGCAACTAGGAATAAGGACGTGACAAATCAACCATCAATAGGAGATAATTAAGGAGTAGTAAAACCTAAGTAAACACATCTTTAAACTATCATACGAGTACAAATCAATTAGACATAGACTATCACAACCTTAGCTTAGATAATTAGATAATAGTAGAGTAATCGGTAGCAATACCAACCCCCCAAATCCAATACCCGAGATTCGTACCTTTTCATTTTCTAAAAAATATAAAAAGATAAAAAATAATCTTCCTCAACCTCAACCTTAGCGTAGTAACTTCTCACTAGCATTCCTATTCCCCTAGAGAACGATATCAATACCCGTGGCTTACCCTAATTACTACACTACAACGATTAGGTTCACTGCCTAGGGTGTTATAAAACTTGCTCGAAGAAAAGGAAGTTTCCTTGACCCCGAACGACGCGTGTAGCGTTATCAAGAACATAGAATTGATGATTCAATTATGAGTGTTGTTGAATATAATCGTATTAAGGAATTAGATGCTGAAGACGAGAGTCAGTTAAAAATGGAAAATGTTGTTTATAACAAACCATTTAACTATTCCAAAGTCATAACTTTCGTCACACAACAGGATACTTCTAACACACCTTGGGTTATCACACCTAATCCTGAGTCCTCCTCTCATGATGGTCCCCACTCCAATGTTGCACAATTAATGGTCCTTTACCTTCTTTTAGTGAAATAAAGCCATTAGCTGAACGATGCCAAGTTCTAAAATATTTTGACACTTTTATGTCTGACATCAAAATTTTAGAACATGCAATTGAGGTTAATTCTGAAATAAAAGCTGAACATTTTCAATCACCATTTGCGCGACAACAAAGGGATATTTTTCAAAAAGGACTTTTACCACATGTCCGAAATCTAAAAATATGTGCAACTTATTATGAACGAGAACATCAGAAAGAGATTGGACTTATGAAAACAGTTTTCGAGAAAACCAAAACATAGATTTCAAATACTAAACGTAAAAAGAAAATGTTAAGAAATCATGTTGACCGACCCTTGGAAGATGTTATCTGTGCTGATACCATAAATGTTGTGTTATTACATTCTGTTGCATATGCATTTGATTATATCGCTGTTGATTCTGTTGATAACGTTGAGAATACCGATAATGTGTCACAAATCGAATATTTCAAAATTGAAAATGAGCGATTGTTAAATGAGCTTTCGAATGCTAAACGCCGTCTTCAATGGTGTCAAAAAGATTGTCAAAATCGAGAACTTTCTTTGCAAAACAAAATCAACCAGCTGCGTTCAAAATCTTTTGATCCAAAAATAGAACAACTGGATGATGAAAACGTGTCTTTAAAATGTCAAATTTCAAAATATGAACAAGAAATTGCCAAAGTCAAAACAGCATATGGTGTCATATTTGATTTGCTAAAAAAGACTCGTGCTAAAGCGTCAAAAGATGCTGATGATCATCTTGCATATACCAAAGAAGTTTTACGAAATAATGGAAACACTCACTCAGAAAATCAAGATTTGTTACACACTATCCATGACTTAAAAGCGGAGTTGGTAAAACTTAAGCAGGATAAGATTAGTAACACAAGTATACTTGCCCCAGGAATGTTTAAAATTTACTCTAGAATGCCTAATGACAATCCACAAGATACTAATGTGTTTCCTTCCACTGAAACAAGAATAGTTGCCTCTTTTCCCAATGTTAGCACTTCACAGCTTAAGAGCAAAACCAGGAAGAATAGGAAGTTGCAACGTAAGAGAAGAACAATAATGACCTCTTAAGTAGAAGAACACCTTAGGACTTTGAATAAAACTCAAGTTGCACCCACTTTAAACATTGCGTTAGACAAATGTAATAGAAAAAGTGATGTAACGAATGCTGAACCTTTAAGTACTTTGAATGTTATGTTTGAAGCATCTTGTGTTGGTTGTCGTAAAAGCATGTTTTCTGGTTGTCATGATAAATGTGTTGCTAATGCTATCTTATCTCGTAAGCAGAACAATAGAAAACGGAATACCTCTAGGCCCACTAATGCTTCTAAGTCTGTGCTCGGTAAACCGCCCAATAGTGTTTCTGCTACGATCATTGATGTACCCATTGAACCCACTTCACATCCTAGGAAGAATTTATCACCCAGTGCACTCACTAAGACCAAAGCAAAGACTAGTTGGACTTGGCAGAGATGGTTACAAAACATACCAGGATTTAAATGGATTCCTAAAATCATTAACATGCGTGTTTCAACTATAACTGTAACGGAACCCTCTAACTCTTCGGGTTCCACCTCAACTTCTAATCCACCTATGTCGTCTGTGTGTAATGCAGGTGATACAGATCATCCTCTGGATTGTTGATAGCGGATGTTCCCGGCACATGACAGGCAATATCAAACTGTTATCAAACTTTGTCTCAAAGTTCATTAGAACTGTCAGGTTCGGGAATGATCACTTCGCAGCTATCATGGGCTACGGAGATTACATCAATGGGAACATCGAAATTAACAGAGTTTATTAGGTGGAAGGTCTCGGTCACAATCTCTTTTCAGTCGGTCAATTTTGTGATGGAGATTTGAAAGTTGCTTTTAGGGAGAAAACTTGTTTCATTCGTGATCTACAAGGAAACGATCCTATGTCTGGCAACCGAACATCAAGCCTTTAAACAATATCAATGTAAGACATGATTGCTTCATCTCCCATCTGTCTACTTTCTAAGGAAACATCTACAAAATCTTGGTTGTGGCACCGTCGACTTTCATACTTAAACTTTCACACCATAACCAATCTTGCACGTTACAAACTTGTTGAAGGTCTCCCAAGATTTCGGTATTCTAAAGATCATTTGTGCTCAGCCTATGAACAAGGGAAAAGCACTCGTGCTCACTTTCCTTCAAAGGTGGAACACATCTCCCAGCATGTGCTTCATCTTCTTCACATGGATTTGTATGGCCCGATGCGTGTGCAAACAGTTAATGGTAAACGCTACATTCTTGTAATTGTCGATGTCTACTCAAGATGGACTTGGGTTTATTTTCTTCGAAGTAAAGATCAAGCTCCACAGATGATCATCACCTTTCTCACGAAAATTCAAGTTCAGCTCCAGAACACAGTCAGACAAATCAGAACAGACAAAGGAACTGAATTTGTGAATCAAACTCTTCGTTAATATTATGAGAAAGTAGGAATTGAGCATCAAACATCAATTGCACGGACACCAGAACACGGAGTTTTTGAAAGGCGAAACCGTACGTTAGTGGAAGCTGCAAGAACGATATTGATAAATGCAAAACTTCCAGATTACTTGTGGGCTGAAACCGTGTCAACTGCATGCTACACTCAGAACCGTTCTATGATAACCAAACGTCACAACAAAACACCGTATGAGCTTATACATAACCGCAAACTGAATCTCAGACACTTTCATGTATTTGGCTCTCTCTGGTACCCGAATAATGATCGTGATAATTTTTGAAAGCTCAAGGCTAAAGTTGACATAGGAGTCTTCGTCGGATACTATGAAAATTCTAAAGGATACCAGATCTGGAATCGTCGTACAAAGGGAGATTATGGAAACGATTCATGCAAATTTCGATGAGCTTACAGAAGTGGCTTCTAAGCAAAACAGCTTGGAACCCGGTCATAACCGTCTAAACTTCCCCCAAACCCCATCATCAGCTGAACCAAGTGTTAGGATTTAATAAATCCAGTTATTAAAGTGTCGGTCACCTCAAGCATATGTAATTGTTAGAAAGCTCGTAGTCGTAGTCATTTAATGACAGGTAGTATTTAGTTAAGTAATACCGTAGAGGACGGACGGGTCTTTACCCACTGTATGCCTGATCCATAGCCTGTAGGTGGAGTTTATGTAAGATACTATAAATACCCTCTACCTGCCAAGGTAGAGGGTTGGAGCTCATAATAATACTTTCACTTTCTCTCACTAAGTTCCCAAACCTCTAACTATTTCTCTTTTTAAAAACCTCAAAGTCTACGCCCCTTTTGATCATGGTTTGATGTGTTTGTGAAATCCAATATGTTACAAATGGTATCAAGAGCCATGGTTTGATCATCTCTCTTACATATTCTTGGATTTCTAGTGGTTTTTTATGGTTTTTGGGTTTGAAAAAGTTTAGTGGTATTTGCATCATTTGGACCATTTCTAGTGTTAAAGTTTGGATTTTGATTGTACTTTTGTGTTTAGGATCATCATAAGTATTTAGGTTTTGATTTAGAAGGCTTGAATCATTGTGGTTGGACTGTTTTAGGATTTAAAAGAGGCGTTTTGGTTTGTTTAAAGCTAGCGACTTGTGTCACGGTAAAGTATTCTGTTGAGCGATTTGTCCCTGTGTTTGGAAGCGATTTGTGTCAGTTTTAAATCACTTATTTAAGTGATTTGTCCGGGTAGTGGCTGTACTTGTGCGATTTATTCGGAGTAGAGATTTGTCACTTCTTAGCGATTTGCTTATTTAAGCGAGTTGTGACTTTTAGCGATTTGTGTTGCTTAAGTGATTTGTCATATCTTCAGCGACTTGCTTATTGAAGCGAGTTGTAAGTTTAAGCGATTTGTCTTGGTGAAGCGATTTGTCTTGGTTAAGCGACTTGTCTTGGTTTAAGCGACTTGTATGATTAAGCGACTTGCTTATTGAAGCGAGTTGATTGTTTAAGCGATTTGTTAGTTGATGCGCCTTGTCACTTTTGAGCGATTTGTCCGGGTAGTGGCTGTACTTGTGCGATTTATTCGGAGTAGAGATTTGTCACTTCTTAGCGATTTGCTTATTTAAGCGAGTTGTGACTTTAAGCGATTTGTGTTGCTTAAGTGATTTGTCATATCTTCAGCGACTTGCTTATTAAAGCGAGTTGTAAGTTTAAGCGATTTGTCTTGGTGAAGCGATTTGTCTTGGTTAAGCGACTTGTCTTGGTTTAAGCGACTTGTATGATTAAGCGACTTGCTTATTGAAGCGAGTTGATTGTTTAAGCGATTTGTTAGTTGATGCGATTTGTCTTGGTGAAGCGATTTGTCTTGGTTAAGCGACTTGTCTTGGTTTAAGCGACTTGTATGATTAAGCGACTTGCTTATTGAAGCGAGTTGATTGTTTAAGCGATTTGTTAGTTGATGCGCCTTGTCACTTTTGAGCGATTTGTTGTCTGTGCAATTTGTCGTGTTGAGCGATTTGTCTCTTGTGACTTAGTGCTTTTCTTCTTGATTACATTCTATGGTTTTCTCTTGATTTAGTAAAATCCCATGAAATAATCTATTTCCCGGTTTAATCCAAGAGTTTTAAAATCCCGTGAAATCTGTAATCATGTCTACCAACGTGCCTACAATCATCTCTTCTGTTGCTGAGGATGTTCAAGCAGCTGGATCAGATACTCGTCCACCTATGCTTGACAGAACTGACTATGACTCATGGGCTCAACGAATTAGGTTGTACTATTTGGGAAAGGAAAATGGGGTCAACATTCTCAAGTCAATTGATGAAGGACCTTATCAGATTGAGACTACAAGAGACACACTTGAAACTGCTACGGATGGTACTTTGATCTTAGGTTTGGACAGACCAAAGACGTATGATGAGCTCAGTGATAAGGAGAAAAAGAGATACAATGCTGATATTAGGGCTTCAAACATTATACTTCAGGGTCTTCCAAAAGATATCTACAAGCTTATCAATCACAACACTGAAGCCAAGGCGGTTTGGGATAATATCAAGATGCTTCTCTCGGGTTCTGAATTAACCAAGTAAGACAGAGAATCACAACTGTATGATGAATTTGAGCACTTTAAGATGAAACCAGAAGAAAGTGTCTATGAATATTACGTGAGATTCCACAAGCTTGTGAATGACATGAGGAATATCAAAATGACCATGCCAAATATTCAGCTGAACTCAAAGTTTGTGAACAACATGAATCCCGAATGGCACAAATTTGTCACCTCTGTGAAGCTAACCAAAGGATTAAAGAACACCAACTATGAGCAACTATATGCCTTCCTGCTTCAGAATGAGAGACATGCTATGTTTGAACGAATGATTCTTGATCAGTTCAAATCTAAACAGGGAGAAACAAGTTCATCAAATGATTCAACAGCCTTTTACACCAATGTTGGAATTACCACCAAAGATTCTCAAGTCATACCCACGGGTAATGGTAATTAGAAGCTCATTCCTGATCCAGCATATAAGCCTCCAGACTCAAACACACTCATGGAAAACTTCATCAATCAACTGTCTCTCATGGTTAGTCAAAATATGAATTCCACTCCACACACCAACAATAACCTCAGAACTGCATCCAATCCACACAATCAAGCTACGGTCAGAGATGGAAAGGTTATGTTGCAACCAGTTCAAGGAAGACAGTATGAACAGGGAAGAGGTGGAGCAGGTGGAGGGTATGTGGCTAATCAGAATCGTGGAAGGAATGCCAATCAAGGACAAGTAAAGCCAATCAAGTGCTACAACTGTGGTGGAGATGGACACATTGCAAGGAACTGCACATCTCCAAAACACCCTCAAAATGCAGAGTACTTCAGGGACAAGATGTTGCTGGTACAAGCTCAGATAGTGGAGCGATTTTGGATGAAGAAGAGTTGTTGTTTCTTGCTGAGGGAAATGCCAAAACCTATGATGCTGATGTTGATGAGCAGCCAGTGCAGGGCATAGGTCAGAATCATCCAAATGCATTTCAGGTAGCTGATTGTGATGCATATGACTCAAATGTTGATGATGAACCAACTGCCCAGACCATCTTCATGGCTAGCATTTCACCAATGGTCTCTCCTAAGGCTAGTTCACCACAACAGGCCAGTTCCTCCAAGGCATCAATCATCTCTGAGGTATTAAAATTATACGATGAGGTTGATGAGCAAAAGATACAATACAAAGTACAACCAACTGAAATCTGTGAGTCAGATATTGAAAATATGGGCAATAGTAAAGTTTTCCCATATGACCATTATGTGAAGCATGATGAAAGTGAAACGGTACCAAGTAATGTATCTTCTAAAGTCAATGATGAACATGCTTTCGATGAATACACTAAACGTGCCCCTGATGATTCCATAGTTTCTGAACTTAATGCCTATAAGGAACAAGTTGCCATTTATGAACAACGTGCTAAGTTTGAGTTAACTACGCGTGAGCAGGAAATGGATAACCAAATGCGTACAATCATTAGAAAAAGTAATTTTAGAGAAGAAGTGTTAAAACAAGAGTTAAATTCCTTACAAGAAAAGCTTTCTAAAACTGTTAAGCAAAATCAAGAACTTCAAGATAATGTTAAAGTGCTTAAACAAGAATTTAATGCTAAAGAATCAAAACTTTTGAATGATTTTTCCAATCTAAAAACGTTGGAAAACAAGCTTGAAAATAAGCTGTACGTACAAGGGAATACCATTCAGACTGCTCACATGATCACTAAGCATAGAGTTCTCAGCGATAAGCATAACATTCCTCTTCTTAATGAACCAAATCCTGAGGTTGGTAAGAAAGCTAGAGCTGCTCAAAAAGTAATCTATGATGGCAATGAGATTCTTAAACCCAGATAGAAACCTAGTTGTACTGAGTGCACTGTGGAAGATATTCAATTAGAAGATGCCTCTAGGGAGAAAATGGATAAGAAGCTAGATGATCCTATTTGTAAAAAACAGAATATAACGGTCAAACCCCATGATTACACAAAAGAAAATTGGATTTCCCTGAACAAGTTTAAGCCTCAAACCCTATTAACGCCTGAACAAATTTTTTGGAAGAAAGATATGGATAAGCAAAAGGCAAGTGAACTTGTTGAAACAAACCCTCCCCTTAGGAAAGTGCCTGCAGCTACTGTGTATCCTCCTAATACACCAATGCATTTAGTTCCTAGAATTATTTCCACTAATAGCAAGACCTTAATCAGCCTGTATGTTGTTTATCAACTATTTGTTGACTTTGAGAAGACGTGTAAGAAAAGGATCATATCCACTGGGAAAACTGAAGGGGAAGGGGGTTTTGAGCAAACTAAAGAATGCTATTTAACTGAGGTCATGCCTTTCTTTAAACAATTAAAAGGTCAATTTGAATGTCTTCAAAAGGGAATAAACTCGGATATTAAAGAAATGGAAAAGGAATTTGATGCAATGATTGTTGAGGTCAATGATTATGAACGGGAACTCAAATATAATGAAATTGAAAGGAAGAATCTGCATATCTTAAATGAGAACTTAGTATTGAGTTGTGTGGCTCAAGATGTGTTTTATACAGTTACTAAGCATTCTATTACTGCTTCTCAATTTCATGAATTATCTGTTACTTTGAAAGTTTTCCATGATCGTGTCATTGAGCTTGAAACAACAAATTCAAAACTGCATGATAAAATTGAACAGGATGATCATGATAACTTGGTCAAACAATTTCTAAATTGGAAGTTGAACATTTTAATTTACAACTAAAATATCAACATCTTAAAGAAAATTTTAAAACTTCAAATATCAAGACATCCTCAGATGCTCCTGAATTTGATGCAGTTTTTGAAATAAACAAACGTGATGAACAAATTCAAGCTCATTGTAACACGATCAAAAAATTGAGAGCCCAAATCTCACAATTGAAGGGCGAAAGAAATGATGTGAATGGCTCCCAAACGCCTCCACCTTTAGATTCTCAATCTTCTCAAACTTTCCATCTTCAAAACCTCGTTAATGTTTTACAACAAGAAAATGAGAGTTTTCTGGAAGAAAATGAAAAGGTTAAACTACACTTTAAAGAGTTATATGACTCGTGACAAAAACAACGAAAAATAACTTCTTTACAAAAAGAAATTGAGAATCTGAAGAAACAGGAAAAAAGGAAAATGCCACTTGTCTTTAATGAGAATGTTGCTTCAAAGTCGTCTGCAGACTTTAAATATACTGTGACTGTTAAATACATTCCTCCTCATCTTAAAAACAACGAACTTGTGTTTCATAACTATTTTGCTCACCTTAAGGATAGTCTAGAATGTCTCCGTGAGATTGTGGAAGAGGATTTCATAAATAAGCCACTTGATAGTGAAGTTAAGTATGCTTGCGTGTATGCCAAACGATCTCAAGAACTTTTAGAATGCTTAAGAGCAACATGCCCTAAACCCTTTGGTAAGAAGGATAAAATAGTTATGCCTTGTTCCATGCCTAATTTTAAGAATGCCAATCTTGATATGCCTCACTCAGTGCCTAAAGTTAAGCATGTAAGCTTCAATGTGCCTTCAAGTAGCTCAGATCCCAGCACTTCTAAACCTAAAATGCAAAAGGTAGCAAAACCAACTAATGTTCCCATTCCCTCTACAGGAGTAAAAAGTGACACCAAAGCGAGCAGGTCAAAGCCTCAAGGCAATACAGAGCAAGATAAGACCTCGTAAGCTAAGTGTAATCAATGGAGGAAAGTAGAAGACCACCCTAGGAACTTTAAGTTGGAATTGAATAAAAAGAATCGTGTTGATTCTAGTATTAGCTTTAAGCGTACTGTAATTAATTCGAATTCTACTACTACTTGCAAAACATGTAATGAATGTTTGATTTCTGGTGTTAATCATGAATGTGTTGTGAATGATGTGAGTAATGGGGTTAAATACCCAGTTAAGAATGTTAATGCTATCAAAAAGGTTAAGAAGGCTAGTAAACAATGGTGGAAGAAGGGTAGAAAATAGTGGAAACCCACAGGAAGAAAACTAAGTAATGTAGGTTATCAGTGGATACCAACTGAACACAAATTTAATCTTAATGAGTTGTGCCCTAGATTATCTAGACCAATGCCCATTAGGAAATGAATGCCTACTGGTAGAACTATTCCTTTAAGAAGTGAACATACTTTGAATAGGTCTAATTCACACACTAGCACAGCATCCATCCCTAATGAATTCATTGTTTTTGCTTCTGATGTGGGTGTTCCAATCAATGTTACTAACCAAGTGGAACCCATTCTTGCATGGGGATCCCGATTATACAGTTATCCATTCTTGTCTGTGTTCAACTGCAGATCGTTCAAATCGTTCTGTGGTACCTGGACTCAGGTTGTTCCAAGCATATGACTGGAGACCGGTCACGACTCATGAACTTCGTGAGTAAATTCATCGGGACTGTTAGATTCGGGGATGATCATTTCGGTGCAATTATGGGTTATGGATAATATGTTGTTGGTGATAGTGTAATCTCCAGGGTATATTACGTTGAAGGTCTTGGTCATAACTTATTCTCTGTCTGTCAATTTTGTGATTCTGATCTAGAAGTGGCCTTCAGAAAACATACTTGTTTCGTTAGAGAACTTGATGGCACAGAACTGTTAAGAGGAACACATGGTTCAAACTTATACACCATCTTTATCGAAGATATGATGAAGTCTTCTCCAATTTGCTTGTTGTCAAAGGCTTCAAAAACAAAGTCATGGTTATGGCATCGTCGTCTCAATCACTTGAACTTCGGCACCATAAATGATCTTTCCAGAAAGGACTTAGTAATAGGCTTACCTAGACTAAAGTATGAAAAGGATCATCTTTGTTCAGCATGCCAATTAGGAAAAAGCAAGAAGTATACCCACAAACCCAAACCTACAAACTCAGTTATGGAAGTTCTTCATACCATTCACATGGATTTATGTGGACCCATGAGAGTGGAGAATATTTTCGGGAAGAAATATGTGTTAGTTGTGGTTGATGATTACTCTTGATTTACTTGGGTTAAGTTATTAAGGACAAAGGATGAAACTCCAGATATCATCATTAAACTTATCAAGCAGCTGCAGGTTCGACTTACAAAACTGTCAGAATCATCCGAACAGACAATGGAACTGAGTTTGTTAATAAAGAACTTAGTGAGTTTTATGAAAGTGTTGGAATCAGTCATCAAAGAAGTGTTCTACGAACCTCTCAACAGAACGGTGTAGTTGAAAGACGAAATCGAACTCTTGTGGAAGCCGCAAGAACAATGCTGATTTACTCAAAGGTTCCAATGTTTCTCTAGGCTGAAGCCATTGCCACTGCATGCGACACTCAAAATCGATCCCTAATTCACACATCTCATGGAAAAACTCCATATGAACTTGTCCACAATCGAAAACCTAATCTTTCATTCCTTCGTGTGTTCCGTGCATTGTGTTATCCAACTAATGAGGGTCAAGACTTAGGCAAACTTAAAGCTAAAGCGGACATTTGAGTTTTTGTAGGATATGCACCAAGCAGAAAAGGATACCGAATCTACAACAAAAGAACCCGAAATATCATGGAAACAATTCACGTTACATTCGATGAGCTGACCAGTCATATGGCTCCAGGACAACCCAGTTCTGGACCCGCATCACAACCTTCATCAAGTAGTCCCATCAGTTCTACTCTTGTACACAATCCCTCACCAGCAACTCCATATGTACCACCTTCAGAAGATGATTTGAAGAAATTATTTGATCCAATGTTTGATGAACACTATGAGCCAATTGCTAGTGATCTGTCAAATCCATCAACAGAGGCTGCTCCTATCCCTGTCAATGAGTCAAGAAGCTCATGCTGCATATCACTCACTCTCATCATCAGACCCTCAATCATCGAGTGTACATCATGGAAATGTTTCTGGCACCTATGATGGAGATAACCCCTTTGCTACTCCCGAAGATGCTCCCTTTGAGAACATATTTGCTCCTGAACCATCATTAGAACCGTCTTCATCAGGAGAAAACAACTCTGCTACCTCAGTTCCTCAACAAAAACCACATGAACACTTTAGAAAATGGACACATGACCATCCATTGGACAACATCATTGGAAACCCCTCTCGTCCAGTATCCATACGTAAACAACTTTCAACTAATGCCTTATGGTGCTTCTTCAACTCTGTACTGTCCAAGGTCGAACCAAAAGACGTTAAAACTTCAATGAATGAAGACAGCTGGTTCAATGCCATGCAAGAAGAAATTCATGAGTTCGATCAACTAGATGTATGGGAATTAGTACCTATTCCTGACTGTGCTATGATCATTGCTCTAAAGTGGATCTTCAAAGTAAAACTTGATGAGCATGGTGATGTATTAAAGAACAAGGCTCGATTGGTTGCAAAAGGATACCGTCAAGAGGAGGGTATTGACTTTGAAGAATCATTTGCTCCAGTTGCACGTATCGAGGCAATCAGAATCTTCTTGGCAAATGCTGCAAGTAAGAACATGGTAGTCTATCAGATGGATGTAAAGACGGCTTTTCTTAATGGAGATCTTAAAGAAGTCGTGTATGTCAGCCAACTTAAAGGTTTTGTGAATCCAAAGCATCCTACTCATGTCTATCGCTTGAACAAGGCCCTTTATGGTTTGAAGCAAGCTCCAAGGGCATGGTATGATACACTATCAATGTTTCTTCTATCTACTAGATTCAGCAAAGGAGCAGTTGATCCAACATTGTTCACCAGAATGTCAGGCACACATTTAATTCACGTTCAAATTTATGTTGATGATATTATTTTTGCCTCGACTGACCCCAATGAATGTGACAATTTTTCTAAGGAGATGGGCTCCAAATTTCAAATGTCAATGATGGGAAAAATGTCATTTTTCTTGGGATTACAAATTTCACAAAGTCCCGGAGGCATTTTTATCAATCAATCTAAATACGCTAATGAAATTTTAAAGAAATTTGGATTTGATACTTGTGACACCGTTGACACTCCCATGGTAGAACGTACCAAACTGGATGAGGACCACTCAGGGATCATGGTAGATCAAACGAAATATCGTAGTATGATTGGATCCCTAATGTACCTTACTGCCAGTAGACCTGATATTCTGTTCGCTGTATGCATGTGTGCTAGATACCAGGCTAAGCCTACCAAAAAGCACCTTGAAGAGGTTAAATGGGTCTTTCGGTATCTCCAAGGAACCATCAATATGGGACTTTGGTACCCGAAGGACACCGGTATGTCACTAACAGCCTATGCAGATGCTGACCATGCAGGATGTCAAGATACACGTCGAAGCACGTCTGGAGGTGCTCAGTTTTTGGGTGATAAGCTAGTGACCTGGTCTTCAAAGAAACAAATGAGTACCTCAATATCCTCTACAGAGGCTGAATACATAGCCATGTCATCTTGTTGTGCTCAAATCCTATGGATGAGATCCCAATTATCTGACTATGGCTTTGAATTCAACAAAATCCCTCTGTACTGTGATAACAAGAGTGCCATTGCTATCTCATGCAACAACGTTCAACATTCAAGAGAAAAGCATATTGACATTCGACATCACTTCATACGGGAACAAGTTGAAAAAGGTGTGGTTGAGCTATACTTCGTGAGAACTGAATACCAGTTAGCAGACATCTTCACCAAAGCTCTTCCTAGAGAACGTTTTGAGTTTATCCTTCCACGACTTGGTCTAAAGAGTCTACAACCGGAAACACTCAAACGTCTTCAAGAGGAAGACGAGGAGTAAAGGTCTTTCTTCATCTATCTCTTGTACATATTTTTTTCAAAAACAAAATACAAAAATATAAAACCAACAAAAAGAAAATAGAAAAATATAAAATCTTAAAAATCCATAAAAATTAGAAAATCTTGAAAAATTCCAAAAATATTTTTGTTATGTCTTTCTTTGGTTTGATTTCATCTACGGACTTTGTGTTGACATTCTAAGAATGTCACGGGTTTTTAGATGTTCTTCGAATGTACATATTTTTTTTTTTAAAAAAAAAATTTTTGAGAGAAAGAAAAAGGCTTATAGTCATTTCAGTCTATAACCCGTTTTTTTAAAGAAAGAACAGAGCCATGCTTTATCTTATTTTTCAAATCTCATGCTCTGATTCTAAAAACTAATATTTGTTATCTTATTGAAAACTAATAAAAATAACTCGGTCTCAATTTTTTGAAAATCATCTGGACTTGACATTTGTCAAAATATCTATCTCTCAATCAACAACTTATGTCATTGATTGAGGGGGAGAATGATTTCATTTGAATCAAAAGGTTATTTGTCATACAATTGGTTCGGACCATGGTTTATGTCATGTTTTCCAAAGATATTCAAGCATGTTTAATCTTTGGAGTGTAAAGTCTCAGATTTGATCCTTATCGGTTAAATGTTTTCATAAGCAAGCCACAATTCTCCTCAAAAGCTTTCAAAATCAATTTAAATCTACAGAGATCACAAATCTCAAATGATTTGAAAATTGTGATCGGGGGAGAATTTGTGATTTAAATTGGATTTAAACTGATAATTCGATAAATGGTTTTATAAGTGTTTAGCAAGCTCTCTTCCCTTCATGTGCCAAACGATTTCAAATTTTCCATGCACATGTTAAGGAGGAGCATCTATTTCAAACCAAAAAGGATTAAAACGTGATTGATTTGTTTCAATGGGCAGATTTTCCCTAATATGTGCAAAACACTTTCAAATCGCTATGCACATATTGAGGGGGAGCAAGTTTTTTTTTAAACCACATCCTTTCCAAAAATACCCTTAACAAAGTATGAAAAATACTAATTTTGATCAGGAAAGTGATGTTGATATCTTTAAGAAAATGGTAATCAAAGAAGTGAATCCTTCCTCTTGCCTTCGTGTGCCAAAACCGTTTTAAATACATATGATGCACATGTTGAGGGGGAGATTTTTCTAAAAATATCAAAAACAATTCAGGTACAAAATGTTTTGATCATGTATCACAGGTACTTGGATTGATTTTCAAAAGGTTTTCAATTGGTTCCAATGAAAGAAGAACAATACCAAAAGACTGGCCAAATTTACTTTATGTACGGAGTTATAAGGATGGTTAAGTTAGGTATTTGTTCCTATGATCCGCCAGAACCGGAGGGATCTACCCAGGAGCAATCCACTAGTTAGTGTAGAAGTCCTTAGGTATGATGAAAAAAAGGAGAAAAGTGAGATATGGGAAGAGTGCGGATTGAGATAGAGCTAGAACTGGAATAAACCCAAAAAGGTTCTAGTAATGAAGTCTCGGTAAGCACTGAAGGGGTTGAAAAATGAAAAAGAAAATGAAATGAGAAAAGGGTGAAATGAAATAGCCCTCAATTTATTCAACCTTAGGGCAGAAAACGGGTTCAATACATATGCTACTGGTGGTTACTAAGGTAACGCCGATATTGAAGACAAGATGTCATGGACCCAGTGACGCACTGCACTACAACTTCCCAAGCCACTCAAGTTCTTCTTAAAAGGACTTGTTTTATTCTCACGGGGAACCTACATAATCTATCGACTTTCTCTTAGAGATTGTTGATATTGAAGAAGGAGACCCTCTCCCTAGTCTCCGGCATAGGAACCAAATGCGCACAATTGAGTCTAGTGCCACGAGATCATCAAATAAATCTCATTAGAACACTGTCAATGAAGACTCTCGGTTTCACACAATGTGAAAAGAGAAGATATATTTTAAGAGTCCTATGCATTATCCTTGTGGTATTGTCAGAACATCCGAGTGATATGTAAAAGTATTCACGATGAAGATGGAAATCTTTCTAGAGCCAACATCAAACAAGCTCTTGGTGGGTGACATGTGAGATCTTTTCTAAAGATCAAGCTTGTGACAACTGGATATAAACGATGGGGAGATTCATAATTATGAATCAATCCTGGTTCAGGTTATGGATTGACGGATACCTTTGGAAAACCAGTCGTTGTGCTTAAAACTATTTTCTCTAGCACATCGACTGTGTATTAAGATTTCAAAATTAAAAGGTGTTTATGATTGATAATTGATTTTTCTCAAAACCTTCGTTGTATTGCAAAAACACTTTATTGAGCAGTACTCGATTGTTTTTCAAATCTCTTTCCATCAATCAGTGAATCTCGAATTCGCTGGTTCACTCACTCCGAGTTGTCTTCTTTGAGACGTTCCGGTTTGAGAACGGCTAGAGCAGCTGCGAAACCCTGTCAAGGAGATTCTTCAGAATTATACCTAATCACAGGCAGTACTTGTACTGATCAACGGGGAACCGTGGGCCGTGTACCTCAATTCAACGAAAGTGATCAAAGACACTTTCGTGCACGTTATTGCTAACTGTTTTATGCAGGTACACCCTGACGATTGCAGCTGATCAGAATTGAGGAGTCAATCCATAGCCGCATGCTCACACAATCACGTTCACAATTAAAGAAATCTTGATAAGTGCATATCTTCATCAACAGGCTCTGATATTTTCAAACCATGCTTCTGCTACGCTGCTGGAAATATTCTGAATCAACAAAAGCTTCCGCTACTCTGATGAGAAGATATCATGATCCAAAATGTGAGCATGTCGGTCCTAAAGTCACAACTTCACATAAAGGCAACAAAAAAAAGGATGAGTCAGAGATATATTGTGGCTGATGATCTCAAAGCTGGCACAAAACTCATTATCATGTGGATCAGTTAAAGACCTCCACTTGGATTAACCAAACATGAAAAATAAAGAATCAAAGACTACGGGCTACAGAGCAAGGAACATTAACAAGAATCCAAGAACAATGTTAATGTAATATCTATTTTGTATTCAATGTAATTTGAGGTGACCTCCCTTAGGGGGAGATTGTTAGGATTTAATAAACCCAGTTATTAAAGTGTCGGTCACCTCAAGCATATGTAATCGTTAGAAAGCTCGTAGTCGTAGTCATTTAATGATAGGTAGTATTTAGTTAAGTAATACCGTGGAGGACGGACGGGTCTTTACCCACTGTATGCCTGATCCACAGCCAGTAGGTGGCGTTTATGTAAGATACTATAAATACCCTCTACCTCCTAAGGTAGAGGGTTGGAGCTCATAATAATACTTTCACTTTCTCTCACTAAGTTCCCAAACCTCTAACTATTTCTCTCTCTAAAAACCTCAAAGTCTACGCCCCTTTTGATCATGGTTTGATGTGTTTGTGAAATCTAATATGTTACACCAAGCTTACAGCTTACTCGTTGTCAAATAGAACAACTATTTTCTCCTCTGTTTAGTGATGATATTGATCAAAGTGCTCCAGATGTATCAACTGTTTTCGCTGCTCAACCTCAAAATAATCCAATACCTTATACACCTGCAATAACAACTACTGTTGAATAAGCACCTCCAATTGATTCTACAACAACAGCTGAACAAACCACATCCATTGACGCTGAACCAGCTGATGATTTTCTGAATCATGATGTACCATACCCGCAGATTATGATCCAAATGCGTTCTTCAATCCTTTCACTAATGAAACTGCCACTTCTGATGTTGCGGAATCATCTACAATCCATTTGAATCCTCCCAATCTGCATAATGTATATCAACATCAACCCTCCACACATCGTTGGACTAAAGACCATCCTCTTGTGAACTTTATTGGAAACCTGAATCAACCAGTCGTAACTAGACAACGCCTTTAGACTGACGGTGAACATTGAATTTATGCACTTACCGTTTGTCAATCTGAACCCAAAAACATTAAAGAAGCAATGACTTATGACAACTGGATTGAATCAATGCAAGAAGAACTTTATCAGTTTAAACGTTTTGAAGTATGGGAATTGGTTGAAAAACCAACGGGGGTCTATGTTATTGGTCTTAAATGGATTTGGAAAAACAATTTGGATGCTGAAGGTACGGTTATCAGAAATAAGTCACGTCTGGTGGCTAAGGGTTATGGACAAGAAGAGGGGATTGACTTCGAGGAATCATTCGCACTGGTTGCTAGACTTGAGGCTGTACGGATTTTTCTGGCATTCACGGCTCACATGAACATCACGGTCTATCATATGGATGTCAAAACCGCTTTTCTGAATGGTAAACTGAAGGAAATGGTCTATGTTAGTTAGCCAGAAGGATTTGTTGATCCAGAGTTCCCTAATCACGTCTACAAACTGAACAAGGCTCTCTACGGTCTCAAACAAGCCCCTCGGGCGTGGTACGATGAGTTTTCATCCTTTCTCCTATCTCATAATTTTGTCAAAGGATTGGTCGACCCAACACTGTTTATACAATATCACGGGGAACACATTTTAATCGTTCAAATCTATGTGGATGACATCAGTTTTGGGTCAACACATAAAAAGTACTCAAACGCTTTTTCAAAACTTATGAAAACACATTTTGAAAAGTCAATGATGGGTAAACTTACGTTCTTTCTAGGAATGCAAGTTCATCAATCACCCCGTGGTATTTTCCTAAGTCAGTCCAAATATGCTCTTGAAATTTTAAACAAACATGGAATGCAAAGTTGTGATACCTATGCCACACCAATGGCACATACCAAAAAACTAGACGCTGATTTGCATGGGAAATTGGTTGACCCTACCAAATACCAAAGTATTATTGGGTCTCTCATGTATCTAACAGCCAGTAGACCTGACATTGTATTTGCTGTATATCTTTGCTCTCGTTATCAGTCACGACCAACTGAAACTCACCTCTCTGAGGCTAAAAGAATCCTCCGATACATCAAGGGAACCATTAATTTGAGGATCTGGTATCCGAAGGATTCTGGTTTTGAACTAATAGATTTTTCAGACGCTGATCACGTAGGATGCTTAGATTCTCGAAAAAGTACTTCAGGTGGTTTGCAATTTCTTGGTGATAAATTGGTGTCATGGCAATCAAAAAAACAGGATTTTACATCGCTGTCCTCAACCGAAGCAGAATATGTAGCCATGTCAGCGTGTTGTACTCAAGTCATTTGGATAAGAACACAACTCAAAGACTATGGTTACGTATATGATAGAATTTTGGTGTACTGCGACAATCGAAGTGCTGTTGCGATCTCGTGCAACACCGTTCAACATTCGAAGTCCAAGCACATCGATCTTCGATATCATTTCATAAAGGAGCATGTGGAAAAGGGTACCGTTGAATTATATTTTATGGGTACTGAACACCAACTGGCAGATCTTCTCACCAAAGCCTTAGCTCCTGCTAGGTTTACTGATTTGATCCACTGGATTGGCATGAGGTGTTTGACTCCAGAGAAACTGGATGAACTTTTAACACAATCTTAAAACCAGTCAAACACCAAAACCTCTCTTGTAAATATTTTTATCACAAACAAAAATAGAAAAATATAAAATCTGATAAAATACAAAAATATTCTTCTATCTAAATTTCTTCAAACATTGCAAGTACAAATCTTCTGTCAACACTTTGCTCTTTCAAACATTTCATAATTTTTCACAGACAAGTGTTGAGGGGGAGAATGTAAATATTTTTCAGTTTTATAAAACCTTGTACTTGCATGTTACCCTAATTGGTTGTATCTTTGATAATGGTGGATACGTTTCTTGTTTTAAAACTCTCCTCGGACTCAAATTTGTAAAATTTCACTATTTCTAAAGTCGAGGGGGAGTGTCGTCAAGTTTCTTTCCAAACATCACGTTTTGCTTAACCAAAATGGAAGTTATGGGCTGTGGTTGAAAATGGTTGATGTGGAGGGACTATTATTGTCAAAAGTAAAAACTCATTTTATACAAAACACTCCACCTAATTTCATCTACTCATTTATTACAAACATTAAATTTTCCAACCACTTCATCCACGCCTAAGATTGATTCTCCAATCCGTGCTTCAAACTTGAATTTTGTAAGTGTTAAACGCTTCATTGAATGATTACAAACATAGGTTTTAAATCTTATTCAAAACAAACGGTTTGATTTTAAACTAGAAGTGATTTTGGGTTCTACGCATAAGCGTATGAACAAGAAATCACTATGGGGTGTTTTTTGATGAAATGGTTTGTATTAAAATGGTTAAAAACAAGTATAATAATCATTTCCATTAAGATTTTCAACCCAGAAAACATTTTTGATCATTTTCGTGGTTTAGGGTTTATGCGTGGATTTGGGTACTTTCATGTGTGAGTGTTTGAGGTTAATTAGATGCTTGGGTTAGGTTTGTTACATGTTTAATTAACCAAATGCACCTTTGAATCTAACCCAGAAACATCAAATTTGTGAAATTAGACTTTAGGGTTTATGAACTCGTAGGTTTGGGTATTTTTGATTCATGATTCATTTGATGTTAAAACTTGTTGAAAACATCTCTTCTTGCTTCTAAGACCTCCCAGAAATCATTTGGTGGATTTTCCATGGATAGATTGTTTACTCGTAGGTTTTGAATGTTTATCGTTATTCTACGCGTAACTGGAATTGACTTGTGATACCATGTGATGTTGAAAGTGATTGAATAACTTGTTAATAGGAGTGTTATGATTGATCTATTTCAGGTTTTTTCGCATACCAATTCAGAATCAAGGTTAAAATGGACTTTACGCTTAAGGATCACCTTATGCGTAGACGTTACGCATAAGAGCAATCTTACGCGTAACTTATACGCATAAGGTTCTACAATGGGACTACGCGTATCCTGTGAAGGATATGCGTAAACTTGGAATTCTATGCCTAAGGCTTACTCTTATGAGTAAACCTTACGCGTAAGACCCTAATCTAAGCTTACGCATAAGCCTTATGCTAAGAGTCTATTCCTACGCGTAAGATTTCTTACGCCTATGAGTGACTCCTACGCATAAGCTTAATCCTACGCGTATGCTTACCCTGTTTACGCATAAGCTTTCAAACCTACACTTAAGCCAAATTGTATCTAAATTTTTGAAATGTTACGCGTACAAACTTGTAATAAGTCACTCATAATGTCACAAAACCAAAACGTCACTAATAAGCTACAAAAGTTAATATGTTGTGTGATTAAGTAAACTTTGGACTTTAACATTCAAAATTAACATACTCACGTAACTTATCACGTCAACTTTGGACTATTGAACAATATGTGACTTTGGACTCGTAAAATTCATTAACATAACAATTCAATAATTGGACAATAAAATCAACTTTTGACTAACATAATATCTTTCGATATGTTGGTTCTCTTGTCTCAATACCTTTCAGATCACGAAATGGACGTCATAATGGAAAATGTCAACGCACCAAATGAGCTCACAATGAACGATATCTTCCCAACTAATTACAGCAAGACGATTAGAAAGAATAACCTCAAGGTCAATTTTGAGAAATTTACCTGCTCAGAATCATCATGCAGAATTGCTGTGGATATTCTCAAGACTCATCCTTACAACAACATGCTTACGAGCTCTGCAACTGTGCCAGAAATCTACATTCATCAATTTTGGCACACAATGAAAAAGGTGGATGGTCAAGACGCTGTCACCGTGACCCTCAATGATAAGGAAGTCACCGTTACTGTTGCAGATCTTCGGTCAATTCTTCTTCTACCTGCTATCGAGGCTGCTTACTATGTGGCAACTCCAAGTGAAGAGGCTACCATTCAATTCATGATCGACATTGAATATGATGAAGCTGCCGGGGTCATCACCAGACATTCCTCGGTGGATCTAAAGAATATTCCTCAACCCTGGAGAACAGTGTATATTATGATAGCCAAGTCTAAGTCTGGAAGAGACAGCGGTCATGAGCATCCCAAACTTATGCATCTGCAAACCTTCTGGGGCATGGTTAACAAGTAACACATTGACTTTGCTAGTCTGATATGGGAAGACATGATGTCCCATCTCAAGAAGCCCGGGAAAAAAGTTCCTTTTATCAGATACACCAAGCTGTTGATCCAAAATATTCTCGGGAAACATCGAGACATTCCCTTAAGACTTAACGACCCCAACAATCACTATGTGTTGTATGAGCCCGTATTAAACATTGTCAGATTCAAAGACTCATCAACAAAGAAGCAAGGTGCATTGCTACTGGATTGCCTTTTCATCGATGATATCAAAAGTCTACTATCGTATCGTCGATACCATGAAGCTGTAAGCAAAGGCAAAGTAGGGTTTATGGATGAAAAGACTTCTGCTACTCCTACCAGGAAGACACGTAGGTCTGGCAGCACTGGAAGCATAGAAAGCACTGGGAGTGCCCTTAAGTATCCTAAAAGGCATCCAAGCCTCAAAAGAAAAGTCCCATCTAAGGGTGCCATTCCTAATCCTAAATCGGCACTTAAACTAGAGGATGAAGACTCTGAGGATACTGAGTCTCAAGAGGTGGTTCGTTATTCTGAAACTGCAACAGACGAAACAACCTCACTGAGGTCAGATGACAAACCACTCAGTCCCAAATCAGACAAGGGAAAGACTCCAGTTGCTGAGTGATGAAATCACGTTTATACATGTTTTTATATAAGAAATACCCGTATTTTAGCTTAATAAAATAGCAAAGTTATGGTTTTTATTGCAAATATTACGTTTATTTGTTATTTTATTCTTAAAGGTACGTTCGAGAAAATATTGGAGCAAAAGAGCGAAATTTTGGAAGCTAAACGAAGATTATTGAAGCTCGAATGAAGCCCAAATTTTAATTATAGTGCAAGCCCAAGATTAATTTGAAGAACAGAAAGATTAGTGAAAGCCCGAGATTCAAGCCCAAAGGAAGTTATATTAAACAAGCCCAGCACAAGACACATGATAAAATAATAAAAGAGGGACATACATCAACCATTGGCTTCTTAGTCTACTGGTTAAGCGCTTGTTTGTAAGCCTCAAGACCCGAGTTCGATTCTTGACAAGGCTAGTTTCTTCATTTATTTTTCAGCCTGGTCCATGTCTGCCACGTGTCGCGTTCCAAGATAATATTGTGTCTATCACTCAAACCATGAAGCAACATGGCGTTTCTCAAGATAATATCCGATTGAATCTCTTTTCATTCTCTTTAACCCACGAAGCCGAATCTTGGTTTTATACCCTTGAAAAACATTTAATTCATACTTGGGAAGAGATGTTTCGCAAGTTTCTTTCAAAATACTTTCCATATTCGAAAACGATGCAGCTGAGGAAAGAAATTCTTAATTTCCAACAATTACCCAAGGAAACCGTATTTGAAGCTTGGGAAAGATTCAAAGCGTTATTGCAGAAATGTCCCGATCATCGAATTTTGCTTCTTGATCAAATCCTAACCTTTTATCATGGTATCACTACAATTGATCGAGACAAAATCATGTTGGCTGCCGGTGGAAATCTCATGCGGAAGACTCCTCAAGAAGCGTATGATTTGATCGAGAATTTGACACAACATCATTTTCAGTGGGATGCTGACGTTCCTTACGATTCTACCACTATGTTGAGTGATCTTTATCCCGAGAAAATTTCCATTATGAATGCACAAATTGACGTCTTTGGCAAGCAAGAAAGATATATCAGTCACCATTATCAGCAAAGACCAAGTCATCCACCCACTTTTTACTATTCATATTCTGAGGAGAGTGATGATGATGAACCGATTGAAGAAGAGAACTTAAAGATCGATGAAGTTTATGACGATTCTTCGATTGCCAATCCCACTCCCATTTCCAATCCTATCATTTCAGACTCTTCCCCTTCACTCACGCCAGTTGAGAGAAGTGACGTCGTTTTAGAAGAATTCGATGATTTTTTGATTCTGCCAGAAATTGTTGAAACCGATTGCGATCCGGGGGAAGATGTTCCTTTGTTAGAAAAGATGTTATACAATGAACCGTCACCTTTTCTCCCCCCGAAGGAAGATAACGTTGAAGAAATTGTTGAACTTAAGCTGTCAGATCCTCCGGAGCTCGAGCTCAAGGATTATGTTCCCGAATTTGAGAGTTTTATCTTTGATACGGCAGAGGAGAGTAGTGGCAATCCCACTTCTCATCCCGATCTTTCTCTTACGACTTATGAGACGTTTTACTTTGATATCGATCATACGAAAGAGACGAGTCGTGGCAGCACCACTTCTCATGCTTATTTCTCTCTTCACGAGTATGATTCATTTTGTTTTGAGGAGTTCTCCGGGGAAATATCTCATATCATATCTCCTCCGGAGTATGATTGTTTCTATTTCGATCTTGAGAAAGATTTTAGTTTGGGGGAAGAGTAGCTCTCTCAAAAGAGTTTCGTTATTGATGACATCACCCCGCCTCTTCCTCCCAATTTTTTTGTTGAAAATCACCCTATGAGCTTAAATGATAATAGGAAATTTCCTTTTGAAAATGAAGAATGGATTCTTATTGTTTTCAAAATCTTTATTCCATTCCTCACATATAATGTGATTTCTCCTCTTCTTCACTCATGCGGGAGTGAGGATACCATCTTTGACCCTGGTATCACTGTTTAGAGTTTTTGCTATCTAGAACCGTGGGTATCTCGTCGGAGTGGAACTTTCTTATGTTTCAATGTTTATCCAAGCCTCTTGAATGAAAGTCCGATGGAGATTATCTTTTCCACTTGCTTCCCCAAGGATAAAATGAATTCGGGGCGGGTCAAGCTAACGACTCGATAAAAAAACAAGCGCTTCTCGGGAGGCAACCCGTGTTTTAAAAAATGAATAAGTAGTTTATCTACATTTAGGTTTATTTTTTAAGTAATCTTGTTTTTCTTTTATTTAGGAATAATCCTAGCTGCAGTATTTTTATCCTTGTATCAGTCCCTCTACTACATTATACTATGACATTTCTTTTGAGTTTCAGGACTTGTATGAAATTGTCACATTTTGGACGTGATATTTGGACATGGAACGCTATGGGCTTTTATCTTCTACAATATTATTTGCTCCGGTCAGATTGATTCCCGGGATCGTGTAATTTTTCTTGGAAGCTGAGGCTGAGCTCCACTATGCTTATTCATTTACTATCGATTCGCGAGCCTATACTAGGGGAGTTTTTCTGTTCTGTGATCATTATTTGAATTGCTTTTGACTCCCGTCTCCACACTTTTAATTGCACAACACTCTTTTTCGTTCTAAGTGTTGGGTACGTCCCATTATTTAGAACATCGAGGACGATGTTTGATTCTAAGTGTTGGGTGGGTTTTGATCGCAATTGTACCTACTTGTTTGTTTTTGAGCAACCACAAAATTGTGCCAATTTTTTCAATTTTTTTTTTAAAATGTTTGCCAATTTTTTCAAATTTTCGAGTTGTGCCAAAAATTTTAAATTGTTTTGGAATGAACAAAAAAATACAAAAACAAAATAAAATAAGGGAAAATGACAAAAAAATGCATCGAACTTGACACTTGTTGTCATTGTGTGTAGTCAACTATTTTTTTTTCATTGTAACACAAACCTTTTGAATTTTTGTCATTGTATGTAGCCAATTAGGTGAATTTGTGTTATTGTATGTACCCAGTCAGGCTTAGCGTTACATCGTTAGTCCTTTTATATTAACGGTCGTTAGTAAATAACTTAAAATTTCGTTCTCTTACGTTTTTATTCGTTTTCATCCGTTATTATACGTTTTCGTCCGTTTTTATACTTTTTCGTCCGTTTTATACATTTTGGTCTAATGCTTTCATCCGTTTTTTACATTTTCGTTTGTTTACTTACGTTTTCCTACGTTTTCTTACGTTTTAGTCCGTTATTATACGTTTTTGTCCGTTTTTATACTTTTTCGTCCGTTTTATACATTTTGGTCCAATGCTTTCAGCCGTTTTTTACATTTTCATTTGTTTACTTACGTTTTCGTACTTTTTCTTATGTTTTAGTCCGTTTTTATACGTTTTCGTCCGTTTTTACACGTTTTTGCTCGTTTTCATCCATATTTATACGTTTTCGTCTGTTTTCTTACGTTTTCATCCGTTTTTATGCGTTTTGTCCGTTTTTTACGTTTCATTCGTATTTATACATTTTTCATCCATTTTCTTACGTTTTCAACTGTTTTTATACATTTTCGTCTGTTTTTTTAAAGTTTTCGTCTGTTTTCTAACATTTTCATCTTTTTTTATACGCTTTCGTTGGTTTTCTTACTTTTTCGTTCATTTTCTTACTTTTTCGGACGAAAATGTATAAAACTTAAGAATACGGACAAAAACGTATAAAAATAGATGAAGGTGTAACAAAACAGATGAAAACTTAAAAAAAAGACGAAAACGTATAAAACAGACGAAAACATATAAAAACAGAAGAAAACGTTAGAAAATCGACGAAGACATTTAAAAACTGACGAAAACGTATAAAAACGGACGCAAAAATATAAAACGGATGAAAAACGATTGAAAACGTATAAAAACAGATGAAAACGGACGAAAAGATATAAAAACGGATGAAAACTTATAAAAACGGACTAAAACGTATAAAAGCGAATGAAAACGTATAAAAGCGGACGAAAACGTAAGAAAACGGACGAGAATGTAAGAAAACAGACGAAAACGTAAAAAACGGGAAAAAGCAACGGACGAAAAAGTATAAAAACGGACAAAAACGTATAATAACGGATGAAAACGAATAAAAACGTAAGAACGAAATTTTAAGTTATTTACTAACGACCGTTAATATAAAAGGACTAACGATGTAACGCTAAGCCTGACTGGGTACATACAATAACACAAATTCACCTAACTGGCTACATACAATGACAAAAATTCAAAAGGTTTGTGTTACAATGAAAAAAAAAAATAGTTGGCTACACACAATGACAACAAGTGTCAAGTTCGATGCATTTTTTTGTCATTTTCCCATAAAATAATAATGGTTTAATTTTGGGGCGTCGTCAAACATTAAGCTTTTTAATAACTCTTAAGTTAATTTTACATCAGTTCTTGTTTGATGAGATGTGTGATTGATTTGGATTCAAGTTTTTACTTAGCTTAATGTTTTTGATGATTTTGCTCGAGGACGAGCAAAGCTTAAGTGTTGGGTAGTGATGAAATCACGTTTATACATGTTTTTATATAAGAAATACCCGCATTTTAGCTTAATAAAATAGCAAAGTTATGGTTTTTATTGCAAATATTACGTTTATTTGTTATTTTATTCTTAAAGGTACGTTCGAGAAAATATTGGAGCAAAAGAGCGAAATTTTGGAAGCTAAACGAAGATTATTGAAGCTCGAATGAAGCCCAAATTTTAATTATAGTGCAAGCCCAAGATTAATTTGAAAAGATTAGTGAAAGCCGAGATTCAAGCCCAAAGGAAGTTATATTAAACAAGCCCAGCACAAGACACATGATAAAATAATAAAAGAGGGACATACATCAACCATTCTTGACAAGGCTAGTTTCTTCATTTATTTTTCAGCCTGGTCCATGTCTGCCACGTGTCGCGTTCCAATTGCTCAGCCTCCTAGCCGTTATTTAACGATCAGCATTTCCAACGTTCGGCTCCAAAGAGGATAAAATGAACTGAATAGATGAAAAGGCGATCGATCTATCTCTTTTATTTTTGCTACAACAACTTTTTTTTTACTTTCAATTTTTTAATGTCATTTGCTTTCAATTAAACATGTAGTATTCAAGACTTTTTGTATAAGCACTTATAAGTGTGTAATTGTGTCTTATCTTTTTAAGTATTTATCAAATTAATTCATCTTTGTCATTTGCTTATTTATTGCTTAATCTTAGCTTATTTTATATGAATTTGTGTCTTAGATGTTTTTATGCTTTACAAGTCTTAATCTTTTTATAAAATCCATCATTTTTAGTCTTTTAAATTTATAAAGTTTCATTCTTTTTCGCCTAAACATTATTTTCATCATGTCTTTTAATTAAAGTTTAAACCTTTTTACATTTTTAGTGTTAAATTAGTTTTACAAATCAAGTTTTGTCATTTTTAAACTTTTCACTTATGAAAGTTGCAATCTTTATTTCATATCTCATCTTAAATTCACATAATGATTCAAGCTTTGGATGAGTAATCGAAGATTATGGGTTATAATGGAGTATTGGGTTAAGTATGGAGCTTGGTGTGGTTTTAGTTTAGTGTTCTTATCGTCGTCATTATGCTTAAGCCATATCCGGTGCTCTTTTATCCTTATCTTTACCTTCTTTTTATTATGTTAATTGCTATGTTTTCGTTTAATTAGTTTTGACATGCTTAGTTTTATTTTTATGTCTTTTAGCTTTAGTAGGATGTTAGAGTAGAATTTTCCATTTAGCTTATCTCGTAGTTTATCTTTAGCTTTCCTTAGTTTTTATCGCCTTAGATTCCCTTTAATTTTCCTTTTAGTCTATAATTAATAAATAACCCCAAAATAGCGATATCTAAGCATCCAACAAAGAACCAAAACGCATGTCTGAAATCCACCATTCCTTTAGAACGACAACCTGGGAGATCAATACTTGCCAAGATACTTTTGTATTTAGGTTTGTATAATCTTTCCATTTTTATTAATTATTTTTGGTGTGCCCCAACGACTACATCACTGAGGAAGAAGAAGAAAGTTCTGATGATGAACCAAAGGATGAAGAAAGAGATTACCACAAGACTCTCAAGCAGGTGAGATTGCAACATGCAGCTACTGAATTCAACATTCAACAAACCAGAGGCCCTGTAGGTTCCAGTGGTGGTGCACTAACCATACCAGTTCGTGATGCGGTTAATCAACCCGATAAGGGAACTGGTGCCACCGCTAAGGAATCTACAGAGCAGCAGCAGCAAAATTATGAGGTTCCATTCACTTCTGAAGAAGAACAGGAACAAGAAAAGAATGAGAAGATAACAGATGAAGACGTGGAGGAAACGACTAGGGAAAAGGCTGAAGAAGAAGCTCGGGCTAAAGATAACATATGTTTAGTCGATTAGTAGTTTAGAGATGATGACGAAGAACCTTTAGCAATAACATTGATGTTCTTTATTATTCCGCTGCGTATGTATATGTTATTGTTATCCCTAACTGAGCTTATAAACGATCTTCACACAAGTTTTGTGATCATACTCTGAAGAAGGTTCGTGATGGGTTAGCGTATCGGTTGAAAGAGATTCACGAAGGTATTGGGTCGAAGAAGCGGTGGAATTATAGAGAAAAGAGGGATGTTAAGAAGATTATCAAGAGGATTGATGAAAGGTTGTTTCATCGTGATCAGATGCGGAATTTGGAGAGTTTTGTGGGTGGACGACAAAGTTTCCCTCTTATGGGCTATCAACGTCAAGAGAGAACTCTCGGTGTTATTGAAGGATTGCCTGGTACTCCTTAATTTATTTGATTGATATTTGGATGATATGATTTGTATAATTGACAATGGCTTGTGCACACATAACAGTGTACAACCCGTACTTGTAATGAAAGGACCATGTGGTACGCATCAGTGCCACAATCCTTATAAAAGGAACGAAAGCTTCTTACTTTTGAGTAAAACTTATCAAAACTTTCATTTTTCAAAGTTTTGTTCAAAAGAACAAGTACTTCCCCTTATGTTTTCAAAACCTCAAAAGTTAATATTACTTGTTGAGGGGGAGTATTTGCTTACAAATCTTTGTTCACAAAACGTTCTTCATGGAAATCTTCCCACAAAACTCGAAGTGGACATATTTGATATCAAAATTTAATCAAAAATAACATTAATATGCCATTTTTGAGGGGGAGAAAAATTGTGTGATACTAATATGTTGTAAATATGATGGAATATTTGTGTGCTAAGACTTAACCCATGTATTGACGAGATCTGAACTGTCATACATCGAAAATATTTGTCTTCCAAGACTTATCCGAGTAGATTGTACCTTTTCGAGAAAATCTTGATAGACATGAACTTTGACGGGTTTGACAACCTTTCGAGGTTGTCCACACCTTCAAGGTAGTTATTAGAGCTAGTTGTCACCTAAAAGCTGATAATGTAACTCTTTAACTATGCAACGTAATCGTGTCTCGCGAGGAATTGTCTATCTTGAGTCGATTAATTCAAAAGTGCAAGCTCTACCCTCATTGTGCAGATTTATGTCAAAACACTTGAGCACATGTGGAGGGGGAGTATTTCTGAAAATACTAAACTCTCGAAGTGTTACAAAAAAATTTCACTCATAAACACTTTGAGAGATTTTCAAGAAAATGGTTTTATGGCAACTTAGGATAGTCATGGAGTTATAAGGTGACTAAGGTTAGGAATAACCGTCCTATGATCCGCCAGAGCTGGAAGGATCTACCCAAGGACACCACCAATAGTTAGAATTTAGAAGTCCTTAGGTATGATTATAAAAAAGAGAAAATGAGAATCGGAGAAAGAAGGAGTTGAAGAATTAAAAAGAAAAGTAAAGAAAAGGGTGAAAAGAAATAGCCCTCCAAATTACTCAACTTAGGGCAGACACCGGGTTCAATACATATGCTACTGGTTGTCACTAGATGACACCGGTATTGATGATTAAAGTCGTCATGGACCCAGTGACGCATGCACTAAACCTTCTTAGCCACTCAAGTTTCTCTCAACAGAAGCTTGTTTCATTCTCATAGGGAACCCTACGTAAACTATCGACTCTCTCTTAGAGATTGCTGGTATTGAAGAAGGAGACCTTCTCCCTAGTCTCCGCTCAGGAAAACCAAAGCGCACTATTGAGTCTAGAGCCGCGAGATTCATCTAAAGATCTCTTAGGAACACTTGACATTTCATCACTTGTCATTCAACATTAAGGACGCAAGTGATAACATTATCGAGTCCTTCAAAGATCTTAGCAATCTGTCGAGAACATTTATGAGAGGTTCACAATTGTGATCCTCAGTGATTGAATGGAAACTCCTGCCAGGGTCAACATCAAACAGCCCTGACAGTAGGTCGCTTCGGTAACTCCTCGTGGGTTATGCTTAGTGTTGTCTCAAACGGTCTACAGTCGTGAGGTGATGCTTCGGTGTACCTCAGCGACTCACCTGAACTGTAGGTGTACTTCGGTACATCGTGTTATCCTACTTGAGGGACTCTACTTCAGGAATAGCCTTTGCTAGAATTAGAGATGTGTTTTCACACTATGTTGTTAACACGCTCAAAGCTCGAACTTGTAAGTGCTGGAAATCCCGCTAAAGAGATTCCTTTCAAGAATCGAGTCCTGAAGATGTGGGTCATTACTTGAACTTGTTCAATGTAATGCCAACTGTCCCTTATGGGATTCGGATGGCTGATTCGCCCGACCAAGGTGAATGGAATCAAGACATTCATCAGAAGAACAATCGTAGTGGTCAATTCTCTAGGAAACGACCACAGTGATCGATTTGTGTTTATCACTAGCCCATTCTTATGTTTTCTTCTTATGAATGCTCCTGGGAGATGATCGTGTTGATTCTCCACATGCTCATACCAACAACAACACAATTTGAAGTTCTCTCAAAAGGCAACATAAAATTCAGAATGATTCTTTCTCAAAGCCAAAGAATCTACAAAGTTTAAAGATTTATAGAACTACATCAAAACTGATATCCAACGTTAAAGAGCGTGTGAGCATGTTGGAGAAAGACGTGCAGAAACATGAGCAATGAAGCGGACCTGATGCAGACAACAACATAACATCACCATATCCACACCAGAACAAAGAATAAAGATATCGAAGACGTCAAAGCTCAAAACTTCATAAGAAACAAGATCCTCACACTGGGGAGATTGTTGGAATCAAGGCACTTCTTCTCACAAGAAAGAGGAATGTCAGAAGACGTCAAGGCAACTATTACATCAACACCAACAACTTTTCAAGATTGTTGGAGTCATTTATTAATTACCAAAACTTAGGGGGAGATTGTTGGAATCACTCCTAACTTGTATTTCAAGTTTTAGTAATTAGTTTGTAATAGGTTGCTTAATCTAGGCTTTTATGTTTGTATTTATGGCAAGACTTATGTAGAAAGCCCATGAGCCTTGGCCCAAGTCCAATAAGGAAGGAAGGTACTAGTAGTGTTTCCCTAGCTCCCTTCCCTATATAAACACATGTAAACCTTCCTTGGAAGGTTGGTGGTTCACATTTTCATATATCCTACGCATAACCTTTGTTTATCATATTCGTGTGTGTGTTTGTGTGTTCAACCAATCTATCTTCATCTATATTTCTTACATATTGTTACTTGTGTTATATTATGGTGACCTAACAATAATTGTTAATTTAGGTAAAGTGGTGAAAGTAAGTGTTATCATAGTTTAAGGGTCACACATGACAAGTTACAAAAGTTTAGGGTTTAAACCGTCATTATTACAAGGTATAGGGTCATACGTTTAGACATAGCAATTTACTCATTTTACTCTTTTAATACCTTTAGTTATCATATTAGCAAGTCAAACCCTTTAAGTTTCATAATTTACCAAACATCCCTTTAACTTTATTAACTCATATATATATATATATATATATATATATATATATATATATATATATAACAGGAGGCATTTGGCATTAATGTCACCTCAATGCCAGCTCAATGCCAAATAATTAAATTTCATGCCACATAAGCATTTATTGTCCAACTAAGCAATATTTTTGTCCACCTAAGCAATATTTGCAATATTTTTTTTCATTTTTTAGTCTACAAACAAACATGATTACCACTAAACCAACACAATTTTTTGATTATAACTTGGAAAACCAAATTTATAAATCTCTACAACCAATCATTGACCATTTTGATTAGTTTTAAAAAGAATGTATTTATCTACAAAAATTATAATCCAAAACCATTATTAAAAAAAAACATACGTATATTTTTTTTTTCACAAAGAAAAACCCTAATCATCAAATCTCTCTCGACATCACTAGGGTTTTAACGATTTTAATGTGTTTTTCTGCAGGTTTTGATGTTCTTGGAGCTTTGATAATGTATCTAAACCCTAATTTTATCTTTTCCTCAATCATCTTCTCTAATGATCGTGACTTTTAATTCTGTAGTTGATTCGGAATTTTTTTAAGCTATGGTTTATATGTTACTTCATCACAGGTTTGTAACCATGAACACTTGACATGCCTGTTTTGATACAAGTATTTGCTAATTTCATCTTTACTTTTGAGCATTTTGTATTTCTTTTTTATTTTTAGTTGTCATATGATTTTCGTGGATGGATCATTGATTAGATGGGTGTTGTGGCTATTTTACTGTTTCTAAGGATCAATTTCTTAATGACAATTATCAATGGACGTATTTACTTGCACTTCTGCAGCTACTTTTGTGCGAGAAGCAAAACAAGAACCTATTCTGAAAGTGGTTTATTGTGCAGCTCCTGCATTGAGTCATGACGCTCCACAGGCACGTTCTATATGTGTATACACCGCTACATTATCTTTAAGATAGTAATTGTATTTTTGCTGCAGAATATGTGTGATCTGGAATGCAACGACATATTATAGCTCTGGATGTTAATAAGTTTGTAATCAGTCAGTGTATGAAAAAGACGATATGGACGAGGAAGCTACACAAGCAAATCAATTTACAAGTGCAAATGACTGCAGTGAAAGGGTGAAAGATGTCGTCTTGACCAAAGAGGTGAGTAGGAATTAATACAATTTGTCTTATGTATCCGTTCATCCAAGGAGTGCTTACATGAAATTTATGCAGCTTGACAAGAAAATGATAATACTATAATACTTTCTTAATGTGTATATATCTTAACATGAGAACTTTTGAAACAACTATCATACTCAGATCCCATACCTGATGGAAACCATGAGGTGACAAAAGTGATAGTAGATAGCCAGATAGGACAAGAGGGTATACCGGCTGCCGAAGATATCAGTTGCGAGTCAACATTAGAAGATGATAATGTAGATAAAGTACCAAAGGAAGAAAAAAAATTCATCTATAAAAGGTGCGGCAACAATAGAGCCTCAAGCTGATTCTTCAAACATAAAATCCACTGCATGTCCGTCAGAAAGTGAAACACCACCCACACAGTCTCTTGAATCATTTAGTGAGGGTTCAGAAGACTCGAAAGTCAAAGAAAATTGCATTATGTTAGCAACAGCTGAGCATACGAATGTAAGCAATGTAGAGGAAGAGAAGATAATCAGTAATTGTATTTCAAGTGCACCAGATACAAAAGAGGATAATGTCAAGCAAGCACATCTTAAAAGCGAAGGAGAGTTGAGTAGGTATTTAACTACAGAAGAGAAGGGTTTAACAGAAGAGGTAGATGCTAATTTGATTCCCCTGCGACATTAGTTATAATCCATTTTGTTATAAGCTTTAAATATTGATCATAAACTAAATATTAAATGGATTGAACAGGTTGATGCAGAAAGCCAAACAGAATCAGGAGATATACAAGCTGTAGAAGATCTCAGTCATTTGTCAAAAGCATCTTACACCATAAAAGAAGGAGCCACCGAGGGCACAAAAAATACACCTAATCTCGATCTTGAAAAGGAAGAAAAGGCCAACGAACTGATATCTGAAGTACAAACTCCCGAAACATTGCCCAAGATGGGGATAAAGTGTGAACATCCAGAAGCAACGAACGAAAAATGTGAATCACTTTCAGGTACTTTTAAATCATAATTATATATAATATGGTTTCTAGCTAGCTATGTATAAGCAAGTGTTTGTTTAGTATAACTATAGAGCTAAAAATGACATCAAACTAAGGAAGTAAGTATCGATAGGTGGCATGGTGGGCAGACACACTGCACACGTTGGGTAACTGGTTCAAACTAGATAAATTATGATTATGGGATGAAGGATTAGGTTGACATGAGTATGCTGCTTTCTCCACTGTTTATATTTTTCACAAATAATTGATGGGTTGATTATGACCAGAACAACCAAATATGATTAGAACAGCGATATAAGGAATATGCTTTGGAAACGTACTTTTGGGTGACTTTCGACAAATGTAACTCTTCCGTATTACGTAATATTTAATTATTTTATTTGACCCGTTTTAGATAGACGATGACCCAAATCAGCCTATTTATAAGCTAACCGGTCGAAATTACCGCCACCAGTTCATCACTTTCCTTTTTAATTTGGAAAGCTTACAAGCTAAGAATAGGCTTTTGCCTATTTGTATTACTGTTATAAGAAAAACAATGATATTAAACTGTATCCCCAAGTTTTTTTAGTAGTCTTTATAAATGCTATCTTGACATTTAACTAAGATTTAAACAAGTAGTCAAGTCAAATGTTGCTATGTTTATGAGACAAGCAAGTACCTTACTACTATTATACTATGAAGTTAATTAAAGAAGACATTGTACCATCAGAGTGCTGATATAACTTAAGTATATAATCTGTTCCGTAGATGGGCATACTCTTGGGTTTTCGCATTATTCGTCGTTCAACAACAGAATTCACAACTTCAACTCCACAGTCGACATTGACCCTTCACTCCAGCCTTCATTTGCTGCAAGTCTAAGACGTGTTTGCCCAGCCAGAAACAATGCAAAGAAAGCTGGAGTCACAATGGACCCATCTTCTACAACTTTTGATAATACATATTACAAATTAATTTTGCAGAACAAGATCTTATTTTCTTCAGATAATGCTTTGCTCAATTCCCCCAAGACCAAAAGTTTAGTTTCTAAGTTTGCAAGCTCAAGTGATGCTTTTTTCAAAGCATTCACGAAGTCTATGATCAAGATGAGTAGCATCACCGGTGGTCAGGAGATAAGAAAGGACTGCAGGGTCGTAAACTAAGTAATCATTCATCTTTCCTATCACTAAAGATGTACACAACATATGTAATTACCCTTTAAAAAAATTGGATGATAAATAAAAAAAGGTATATCCTAGATCTACATTAATAGAATTCCACATATACCTCAGGTGAAGATTGAGGATGGTGAAGAAATCTCTTGCAGGCTGACGATGGCCACTGGCCTGCCAAAAATTCTGGTCCAATGTTTTTCATCCAGCCATTGGTAAGTGTTATAATATTATTGATAGTTATTTAACTATAACATAGTATGTTGATCCTCCGAGCACCACATATTGACAGCTTAACACACTAGAAAATTAACCTTCATGTATATTTACAAATTTCAGCTTAATAGCGTCTTCTCAACAGAAAACATAAAAGAAATCCTTCGGTACTTATATAATCATCAGGTACTAACTGTAATATATAATGATATGAATTTTATGAATCACAAGACACACAGACATTCGATAACATTTGACCTATTAATGTCATTTGTGATTTACGTACATAACGAAGATGGTGGCTGGGGACTTCACTTGGAATGTCATATCACAATGTTTGGCACAACCCTCAGCTACATATGTATGCGTCTTTTAGGAGAAGGACCTGATGGTGGTTTGAATGGTATGCTTGCGTAGGAACAGTGCGTTGGATGGCCCCTGAGGTTTATCGGACACTTCATGATCGGCGTGTATATGGACTGGAAGTGGATTTATGGTCTTTTGGATGCCTTATTTTGGAATTACTGACTTTGCAACTGCCTTTTGCGGGTTTGCAGGAACCTATAATTCATGAGCTCATTTTGTAAGGCAAACAACCACTATTGACAGACGGAGACAAGGAATAAAGGTTGACTTCGGTAATGGGAAGCTTCAGATGGTATACTACTGAACTCCCTATTGTATTGTAAGCTTATTTGTTAAAAAACATTGCCATAATTAGTTGATCTTCTATGAAAAGTGTAGGGTTCCATGAAGTTAGGAAGATTAGCGAAACCTGCTGCTGCATAAGTAAATATATAGTGCAAAGCATAAGGAACGCTTCCTCTTGAGGTGAGTTGTACAGATTCTCAGTTTCAAGAACTGATTCTTACATACGTATGGTTTTCATTGAAAATCATAATACCAGTGTACCTCATTTTCTTACTACACATGTTACAATGAATTAAAGGTGCGATTAGCTGTTAGAAATGCAATACTTAATTTTTTTTGGAGATTATAAGTGGGCTCAGTTTATTGCTTCAGTATGTCGGGCAGATGGGTTTAGTGGGGTGATTGTGCTTATTAGCTGACTCACTGGGCATTGTCTTGGTCTCTTGGAATGGGTTTGTTGAGAGGGTTAGTTCGGTGTTTGGGTTTAAGCGGTGTGTTCAAGGAGCATCTTCAGGGTGGTGGGTTCAATAATCGGGCTCTGTTTATTGGTGTAGTATGTCGGTTCAACTGATGCGTTTAGCAGTTGGGTTTAGTGGGGTGATAGTGCTTATTAGCCGACTCACTAATAATTGAAATTTTTATTATTATTTTAATAATACCATCTTTTTTTCTAAGTGACATTGTTATCTTCAAAAATGGAGAATAAGTGTTTGTTGGTCAAACCAAGATGTCATTCATTTTGACCCGTTACCCATTTTGACCCGTTACCCATTTTGACATGGTTTTAATGAAACAAGTGCAAGTTTGACATGCCCTATTTGTGTGCTTTTTGCCAAATGATACATAGTGCGTATTAGCTCTGAAGTTAATGTACCCTACAAAGATGAGAATCTACTAAATAAGGTTCCTGATCAGGCCATTCAAGTTTCGCTAAACTCTTCTACAAGTAGCCAAGAAAATGTTGTGATAGAGCAATCCCACTGTGAAGATGAGAAGTGTGACGACGATCAAGAGTTGTTCTTATGTGAAGATCTGGAGAATGAAGAAAATTCTTCTGAGCTAGCATATAATGAAAGCTCACAGAGCGATGAATCATATTTGGATGCTCTTTTGAATTCTTCTACAAGCAGCCAATAAGATTTCATGGTGGAGCAATCCTCATGTAAAGATGAGAAGTTTGAAGATGCTAATGAGAAGTGTGAAGATGACCATGAACAGTTCTTTCGTGACTTATATGAGAATCATAAAAGCTCTTCTGAACTACTTTATGATGAAACTTTAGAGAGTGATGATTCAGTATTGGAAGATGGAGATTGGGGTATGAAAGAAAAAAAGTTTGACGTAAAGTCTGATGCCAAGTTCTTATGTTAATTATTGGAGAAGAAGGAACTTTGTAACGTAAGTTCACAAAGTGATGATTCAGGATTAGAAAATGGAGGTTCGGGCATAGAAGACAAAAAGATTGAAGTCTTATTTCATGAAAAGTTGGAGAACGATACTACATCTTCTATATTAAAGAAAAATAATCAGGACTGAGTTATCATTTATTGGTGAGTTTAATGTTAAGAATGAAGTACTTACGGTGGAAATATTAACTACATCACCTGTGGCACTTCTGTTTGCAGTGGCATGTGCCTCTAGAAAGAAAAAGAAAACGCCTTAAACAAAACAAAGAGGTAATTTGAATGAGCAATCATCTTTCTTTTAACGTTTGCAATAAATAAAGACACTAAATTCATCTTTTAAGGACATTGGAATACTCTTCATCAATAGAGTACAAGTATTCAAATAGAAGATCTTGATGAGTTGCCATGGCTACTGATAATTTCAACATCAACAAAAATATTGGAAAAGGTGGCTTTGGTGTCTGGGTTGAAGTGTGAAGACATGAATCAATTGTTAAGTGTAGTCTCCCAACTTCAGGTATGAAGTTCTCATACTTTTGATAGGGGGAAAAGGAAGGTCAAATTTTTTAGTTCTTGAATCTGGACCTATAGAAGACACAAGCCAGAGCAAACAATACTTTTTCTAGATGCAACACAGGCTACATTAGCATACAATAGTGATGCTTCAGGGGAGTTGCCACCTGAGCCTCGACCATTCGCCACTACATGAAATCCACGTTAAAACGAGTTCTCTCCGAGGTTTGAAAGCAGAGCCAGAGATCAACGATGGCGCATGTCATCAGAAAGGTTTGGACCAAGAATAGTTTTTTTTGCGTATTAATAAACTTCTTGTGATGGCTGTCACTATTTAGAATATGAATTGACCTGATTTATTACATATTGTAGGGCACTTCTATCAATGCTTTCCCGTCGAGTGAAAGAAAATTGACTATTGTATATGTTAAAGAGGTGACAAGCAATTGATGTGAAGCTGATGCAAGGTATGGTTTCTACTACCAAGTTTTTGTTAAGTAAATCGCACATGAACGACCCACAAACAATGTCACACAGTAGGCACTAATTAGCCAAATTTTTTTTACAGGAGTTACTCTATGATGTGCTTGGAAATATGTCTGCATCACACAAGTTATATGTGTCATTTATGGTTTTGTATTATCTGAACCTCAGACATTATTATCGTATGTATAAGCTGATCAAGAATCTCTTAACGACTTAATCTTATCTTATGAAAGTAATCAGTCACTTATTTAATGTTAGTTATCATGTTCAAGGTCTAGACATTATGCGCTAACAATATAAAATTATGTGATAAAATGGGAGACAACAAATAGATAGTATCATATTTAATTTTATGTTTCTTTGTGAGATGCCAACGTCATTACTGAAATGGTTAGTTAATGATGTCTTAATTGGAAATATAGTCGTGATAATTATATGTTATATTTCGTTAGCCTTGAGAGGGTGGTTGATTCGGGGAATAAAAGTATATTAGTCTTTGGGTGTTTCTAAAGAAGGACCTCTTTTGATTAACCCGCTTGAGCCAAATTTAAGCCGGCCACTTTTAACAAGTTACACACACCCCTTAGACCTGCCCGTTTTGGCACCTTTACGTTTCATGAATGTGTGTTCAATTCATGTTCATACTTCCAATGACTATTTTAATTTATAAGCACTTTAATTATAAGCATTGTTTCTCTTATTTCATATATATTGTATTTTGTTGACTAAGTTTGATTCTCTTATTTCATATATATGCGCACATGATACTTTGTTTGTTTACAATATCTAATATATTATATAACAGTAGCTATGCTTCTTTTTAATTGAAATAACAATGCGGCTATTTAAAATATCATTTGGCAGTTGGTCAAAACGGGGTTATTCTTAGGTATGTATCCCATGACTATTTTAATATTGGTTTTTAACTGGAACTTTTTACAGCCAGGCTCCTCTGTTGAACTTAGTCGTGGTTGAAGTATATAAGAAGACTACCGACATGGACTTGGTCAACGAAAGCGCTCCCATATTTGATCAAACAACATGCGTTTTGGAGTTCAGGTAGCTTCAAAGTGCTATTGTAGCTAACACATAACTACTTCTGCTTTAAATAATTAGAAAAAATAAGCAATGCCAAACACTCCCCAAGGAGCGTAGAAGTATGCATATAGGTTTGCTAAAGTCTATTTTTTTATATATAATTTACTGATACAATTCAAAAAAAATTCAATACGTATTTTGTAAAAGGATAAATCTTTATTGTTGTTATTGAACTATAGATCGAAAATGCTGAGACCTTATGCAATCAAGGGACGTAAAAGAAAAAAGAAGACCGAAAGATATGATAAAGAAGAAGACGAGGAAGAAAATGTAGGGTTTGTTGAAGAAGAACAACAACAAGAAGAAAATGTGGATAATGATGGGGCCCACAAGAAGTGGAAGGGTGGAGCCATGGAATCTGATGAGGCGATAGCTGATGCAGCTGTGCAAGAACTTGCAGGGATTCCGCTGAATTTGAATGAGCAGCCACATGATAAGAATATCGTTTGTGTTATTTTCATACTAGAGAATGCTATCTTTCATGAAGAGTTTAGCTATACTCTGATTTACAACCTAAATACTTGACAATTGGAGACAGAAAAGGCCCGAATAACAAGAAAAGAGGCTGTACTTTTTGTTCCTACAGCAGAAGGAATCGACTTGGAACAACCACAGGGACTTCCATGGGAAGGAACGGATCGTGATTATTTATATGAGGAGGTATCTGATCTTCAGGAGTTCAAATATCTTATGTTTCGTTGTTGCTATAATGTTCAGTCATATAACTATTTTCAAAACAAGAACAACATGCAAAATAAATTATCCTATAATAAATCCAATCATCATTTTACCATTATTAATCACCTCTTCAATCTCCTTCAACCAGATATTGTCATCCGACTTAAGATCAATCAAGATCCTCAAGGTAATCTCAAACATTATTTTCTTTCTAACTTTTTAAATATCATAATTAAGTAATAACTGACCCATTGGGATTGCAACCTTCTATCCGCTTTGTATATTTGTGTTATAAAATTTGTGTGATACCTGCTTCATATTAACCAAAGGTTTAGGCTAACTTTAAGTTTTACATGTTAAAGTTACGCTTATGTTACTCTTTAAAGAGTAGCACATTAATCTCAGAAGATGTCTGATAACAAATGGCCATCAATACTCTGAGATAATAATACTAGCAATGTATAGATCATAGGTTTAACTTTATGGTCAACTAAGAATTATGCCAATACTAGAATAACCAAAGATAGTGCTAATGCTTCAATAAGAGTTATTGAATCCCCCTGAATGTTGAAAGTGTTTGGCTATATAATTAATGTGACTAGTAATTATCATCCTCAAATGCCAAATAATATAAGGAATTGGTTAACGAAAGTTTCAATTAAGAATGCCACAAAGTGGTTCTTAGATTCAGTAGTTAGTCTTACATTTAGATCGGTTGGAATAAATGCAGAGATTTAGCGTTGATAGAACTAAATGGCTCAAAAAATCAGTTTATGATTTCTTCACATCTATGTGAATTCTAAGCATGCTTGGATATACAATTAATGTGATAACTAAATATAATTCTTAAATCACAAATAATCTGCAGGATTGCATAACTAAATATTCCATTAAGATTGTCCAAAAGAGTATGTTACACTGAGTGTTTATTCTTATATTTTAGTCAGTCACTTTCAATGGTGTTATTTATTATTGGTGAAACAGGATGGCTCAGCAATTCGTTTAACGATATAAGCACAACAATGCAGATAAAGAACAGGTAACAAGAATTCAACAAAAATCGTCTTATAAAAGCACACAGTATAATGCTGAAAGTATTAGTCTGGTAATGAAGTATTAACAAGTTGTTCACCAAGAAGATATATCGTATAATAACAAGGACATCATTTTGACAACAAGTACAGAAGTACTCAAAACGGTGTGATATTTTTGTTGTCCAAAATATTTATATTTGATTAGTTCCTCACATGTAATGTCAACAGATGTTTTTACATAATCATTTTTGAGATGTCGTGTTAGGTCATAAGGCCAAATTGATATTTTAGTCAAATTTGGTTGACACAATTATGACCATTTTTAAGTTTTCTTATGAATAGTTATTACGGAGTACTTAGTTTGTATGTTCTCAATACTAAATTTAAAATATTAGTGTTTTCAATAGATTGATTAACTTATATGCATTAAAGCATGACCCATGTTTGGACAAAGTTACTTTTCCTTTTTCTAAGTTCTGTTTGCATCTTTACTAATTTAAATTGATGGTCCTACCAGATGGTTACCTTAAGTCTGTCAGACAACTTTGCTCATAGCATAACATCTTAATGATTGCAGATAAGATACAAAGTGGAATGGCTTGATCAAGAAGAATGCTTGCATGTAACTGAGAAAGTTTACCAGAATAACAAAGGGATGCAGACGCAACAAGTACCAAAAAGAATGGTTCCCGTTCAGATAGCTGGATATGCACATCCTCAAAAGACTCATTTGAGTGTTGGTTATACCTATAGCTTATTTTTTTGTTAACTTAAGTTTTTTAACGATATTTATAACGCTTGCTCGCCCGTCAAATGGGCTATGCTTTGATACTTTGTTCTTACGTACCACTTTGAAACTTTTTTTCCTCTCATATTCGATAACCGTTTATTTCTTAACGTTCTAAATGCATTCAATTAAAAAATTGGTACATTTATATCTTATTTTTAATTAATTTATTTTCTCAAAACAATAATTATAAGTCATGCCCGCCCATTGGGCGGGCTTTGAAATCTAGTATATATATGTATATAAATATATATATATATATATATATATATATATATATATATATATATATATATATATATATATATATATATATATATATATATATATATATATATATATATATACATTATATATAAGATGAGGCATGCCACATAAAATGCCACTTGGCATCCCATAATGCCATGTCATATTTCCATGTGAGGCTTGTGGAAATGGTGTAATACCACTGAATTGCTCAGGGGTATGTTGTGAGTGGGCAAACACAAGCTCTCAAATCTTTATCCAATAAGCTCATGAGAGCTCAACAAACACAGAAACATTGAGTATGACTAGTTAGCATAACATGAAACTAAAAATCACAAGCTCAAGCTTAAGGAGGAACTTTTCATTAGCTTTTGAAAATAACTCCACCTCCACTGTTTTGCAGGTGAGGTAGAGGAGGATGAACAGTGGTGGTATGGTTTTGGCGGGGGTTGACTATTTGACTGGTTTTGATATCAAAGGGCCGGGTTTGGTTTTGGGTTTGATTGGTGGGCTGGGGTGTGTTTGTGTTTGGTTTTGGTATTATTAAGGGTCCGGATGGTTTTATTAGTTCAAAGCCCAAGGACTATTATTGTAACTTCTGATTTCTTGAGGGGCTTTGACTGCCACTTTTCCAAACTTTCTTTGAGGACCAAACCTGCCATAAAATAATTACACAAGGACCAAAAGTATATAATTTACTATTTTAAAACTTTAAGGACCTAATATGTAATTTTTGGATTTTGAGGGACTAAAGGTGTAAATTCCCAAAAGTTATCAAAAGTGTTCCAATTTGTAAGTTCATGCATAGTACAAGGGTATATTTTAATAAATTTCCATTTTGAATACCCAGGGACTAAGTTTGCCAATTTTGAAACTTGAGGGGTAAAAATTGCCATTTTGTGTAAACTTTTATCCAGGGATGTTTTGTGAACATTTTTGATTTCCCAAGGACTTAAGTTAACTTTTCTTTCATTTTAAACATTTAGGGACTAGTTTTGACAATTTGTGTAACTCCAGGGACTGAAAACGACAATTGTGTAAACTTTGCGCATTTTTCACTTGTTTTTCAATCTTTTGTACCTGAATCACATAAAAACATATTTAAATGATATTTGTAACCTTTGTGTGGTTTTTCAAAGTGTTTTTGGCTGTTTTGTGGGTTTAAATAGTATAAACTATATGTGTAATTAGACACATATCAGTAAAGCTACGTGTATCAAAACCCTAGTTCTACGCGTAACTTTATCCGTGGTTTGATCTTCAGTTTCGTGGTTTACTCCGTGTTTTCTTGCTTGGATAAGCCTGAAAATACGTCGACTTTGGATATCTTTTGCACTGTGATAGTGTAAAAGATCATTTGGGCAAAACCCTAAACTTACGCATAAGCATAAGCTTACGCGTAGAAAATCCTACGCATAAGATCCATCTTACGCCTAAGCATAGTCTTACGCATAAGGTAATCCTACGCCTAGCTTTGTGTCTACGCATAACTTTAGTGTCTTTTCCCTACTTACGTGTAAGCTAAACCTACGCGTAACTCTTGATTGTTACGCATAAGTGCTACTTGGTTTATTGTGATTTCTACGCCTAAGGATACTTCATCAACAACGGTTCATTCGACTACAAAGATCCATTTTTTAACACAAGTTTATCAACATGTCACAACCACCATACTCTAACTATTTCCCTTACACTTATTCTTAACGACAACAACAACTAAGTCCACAACATCAACAATGGAATCAACAACAAGCAATTTATCAACAACAATTTAATCAACAACATACTCCACAACTTGGAGCAATTCCTCCACCACAAATGGTTCAAACACCACCAAGTCTTCAAGTTCAACCCTACACAAATGATTTCAATCAACATCTATCAAGGAACACTATAAAGGAACCCACTTGGTTTGCAAAGATGTGTGAAGCTTTAAGCAGCCAACAATCAATTCATGAGGCTGGATCACTTGATAGACCTCCAATGCTCACTCCAGGAAACTACGATCAATGGGTAATTAGGTTCTTTAGGTTTTGTGATCTGAAGAAGCCACATGGAAAGTTCTTAAAGAAGGTTATCTTGGAATCCGTAGACTTTACCTGGAAGGTTCTATTGGAAGAAATTCTTGAAAGGTACACCGAAGAAGTCTAGTGTTTTGGATTTCTTGGATTAATGGGTAACTAGCATCAAAGGACCTCACTCGTAACCTCCAGATAGTTCACTAGGTCGGAGTACTTAACTAACAACCGACGAATTTCGAAGTGTGTAGAAACGTTTGGTTCACCCAAGGAAATATCACAAGGAACTATCTACAACTAACTTTAGTAAACACATCCCAACTTGAACTTCTGAACCACCACAAACTTGGTAAACACCACCTCCTTAACGAGGTTCAACACCTCATACAACAACTAATTTAACAACAACTATTTAACGAACAACAACTAAGGTAACAA